>VKKW01000590.1:0-40343 GCA_018350135.1 Citrus trifoliata | reverse complement strand
TACATTAACGTAATTTAGCGCCAGCCTTAATCTAATGGCATAAAGTATTATATAATAGCTATCAACTAATTATGTTTATAAAATATTTTTATGTTACAGAAAAAATCAGAAGATATTTTTTATGTTAGATTTCTAAAATTTAAGATTTTCATTTTAATATTAATAAATATTATTTTCTAAATATATAATTTAAATTGATAACAAAAAATTATTACATTACGATGCAACATAAAAAATAATATAATTAAAAATTAATAAAATACAGTGTAACATAAAAATATTATACAATATTATCATAATACAATACAATACTAATATAATATAATATAATAAACTTACATTAAAATAATATAATATAACATCATAAAAATGCCTGACAACATAACTTCAGCAAAGCTTATGTTACATTAACTGTATGATACAACTATAAATTTTTAAACCCTTAGAAAAGATAATAATTATTAAAAAGATCAATAAATTTTAATTTTTACATTATACCCCAGGTTGTTTATACTCCAGGTTGTTTACACCCAAGTTGCAATATTCAATTTTTTTGAAGTTCTTCATTTATATTTATAGCAAAGTTAGTATCAAACTGCTCAACAATTTTTTCTATTTTATTTAATTGAATCTTTAACTTGTTTAATTTTATATTTATTGAGTTTTTATTCATTATATTAATAATCTCTTGGTTTAATATATCATGATTTTTAATGTTGAAGTCTTTTATGAATTGTTTAACTTTATTAAATTCTTCACTTAGTTGATCACTCGATCTCTTAACTTTTTAATTTATTTTATATTCCTTCATTGAAATTATTAATTTCTAATATTTTGTTTACCATTTCTATATCATTTATAGATAACTTTAGATTTTCTAATTTATTTAATAAATATAGTGATATTCAATTTAATTGATTATTTCTCCACATGTTTGAATCATTGATAAGATCAAAGAATTGGAATCTTTTTATTAGAGGCTTTGGTAATTTATTCATTGTACCATCTTTTTAATTCATTAGATTTATAAGATATTTATTACATATAATATCTCTTATAATTCATGATACTAAATTTAGATTACAAAATCTGTGTGATGGCATTAATGATATGTATTTAAGAAGGAAAATAGATTGAATGTGTGTGTGTTAGAAGAAAAAATTAGTTTATGTCTCAAGAGAGACAAGAAATTATAAATGTAAATGCAAAAGTATATTCAAAACTAGAAAATAGAACCGCGCTTTACGCAGCTTTGAAAAAAGAATTTATTATTATCCTTTTTTCTTACTTTACACTTAAAACTGAAAAAATATGAATTGATTTTTTTGTTAAGATGAGGCATGCTTATAAAAAAAAAATATTAGTTAGCAATACAAATAAAGAAGCAACCCAAGATAAAGAATAAAATGAGAGAATATATTATAAAGTGATTTTATTCATTCCAATTGTATATGTACAAAACAAAAAGATGAGCTTTCCTTTTATAGTTACATAATCACTTCATGAAATTAATGAAAAATTATGGATCATAATTTCTTGTGAGATAGTGAGAGTTATAAGGAAGCTAAAGGTTGCTAATGGGAGATAGTGTGAAGACTAAGAGATATATGTTATGAACATCTACATTTATTTTAATAAATTCATAACACTCCCCATTGGATGTTCCTTACAAAGAATAGCCTCATTAAAAACCTTTATGTAATTGTTATTGTGTAATAATAATCAAATTAATTGCGAGAAGATGAAAAGCTAAAATTTAAAAGAAAATTTATCTATTTATTAGTAATAGAAAATATACAAAGATGAGAAATGGTGATACTACATCATCTCCTCAAATCCCAGCTTTATATATATATATATAGATAGATTTGTGGATCTTTATGAATATAATAATCATTTAAATCTTTATAAAATGTTGTAAAAACTTTATAAAGTTTTAAAATAATGTAGAAAAGATGGGTGAAAAAAATCATTTACTTATAAAAATCAATGAGAACTTATTTGAAAAATAAGTAACATATGATTAAAACTAAAATTTTCTGTAATATCTATTTCACCTATACTTTGTTTTATGTTTAAAATTATTTTATCCATTGGATTTAAGGAATATCAAAATTAATGATCTATATTCATTGATTATTTGTTACATTACATGTAACGTAAGCTTTGCCCACAAGATCATTGACTATTTGGTGGCGGTTATTATGTCAAAACAAGGGTCCCACTTAATTAAAGAGATTGTGATGATTAATTCATGATTAATTGTGTCTTGTAGCCGATGACACAATTGACACCTAAGCAGGTAATAATCAACATTCAACTTCACACGAGGAGCTTTTTGATGATTAATTCATGCTGTAATTGTTTTGATTATATGTGATGTTGGATTTAATTAATGGTACATATTATTTTTATTAATAAAAATTATTTATTTTTTTAATAATAATAAATCAGTTTAAATGAGGATTTTGAATTATTAAAAAAAAGAGATACAATAAATATGTTATCCCAAAATCTTTTATTTAAAATTGAATCTTGACAAATATGAATTTTCATGACACTTCAGTGCCGAAAAAATTTAAACTGTTTGTTGCTATTCTAATTGATTTGACGGTAAATCCTTGTAAATTTGAGTTCTATTGTCAAAACTAGATTGTTTACAAAGATATTTAGGCTAGTTTGGGATTGCGAGGCTAATAAAATTGTTTAGACATATCTTTTTCTTTCTAAATATGTAAATTACATTAAAAACTCAATTAAAAAATCTAAAGAACTTTATAATATGTTACATAAAATATGATAAAGATAAATGTATGATTATATATTAGGATTTATGGATAAATAAGATATAATTATCTTTTCTTAAACTTTAAGGTTATAATATGAATTTTAAAAAAGGTATGGTAGCTTATTAAATAAGCTGCTTATGAAAAGCAGCTCCCTACCTGCTTTAAAAGCTGGTGATAAAATGGAGAAATTATGAAATAAATTATTTTACAAAATTTATCAAACACTATTTTTATAAAAATTATTAAATAAGCAACCTTATTGAATTTCACACCGCAATCCCAACGAGCCCATTACCGATAATTACTTTCCAGTACAATGCTTATGTCTAAGACTCAACCCTAATGGTGTGTTTACTTCATGGAATAGAGAATAAGAATGAAAGAATGGATGAAATTCATGTTACTTAGCAAAATATAATTTGAAAATGAGAATAAAATATATGGGTCCCACACAATTGAGAATAAGGATGAGAATTTATTCTCATGGGAGGTTGGGAATGAAATGAGGGAATAAAATGAAATATATGTTTACTTTTGTATCCCTCTAATTTTTTTATATTTCCCAATTACATCATTCAAATAACAATTATTTTATTATTTTAAATGCATTAATAATAATAATAATTATAATTATTATTAAAAATTTATTAACTTTATTATTTTTAGTTATTATTATTTATTAATATGATCAATATTAACAATAAAAATAATGATAAAAATAATAATTAATAAAAATAAATAAGTTATCATTATTAACAATATTATCATTATTGTTGTTGTTATTATTATTATTATTAATAAAAATAATAATAACAATAATTAATAATAACTAAAATAATAAAGTTAATAAATTTGAATAATAATAATAATAATGTAATTTTCATTATCTAGATACATGTATAAATATTATTATAAAAATGATATTAATTAAATAATTAATAATAAATGTTAATAATGATAATATTAATAAAAATAATAATAACAATAATTAATAGTAACTAAAATAATAAAGTTAATAAAATTTAATAGTAATAATAAATGTTAATAATGTTAATAATGATGATGATGATAATAATAATAATAATAATAATAATAATAATAATAAATGTTAATAATGATAATATTAATAAAATAATAATAAAAATATTTAATAATAACTAAAATAATAAAGTTCATAAAATTTAATAATAATAATATAATGTTAATAATATTAATATTAATAAAAATAATATTAACAATAATTAATAATAACTAAAATAATAAAGTTAATAAAATTTAATAATAATAATATTAAATGTTAATAATGATATTATTAATAAAAATTTTTAACAATAAATTATTATATTTATTAACTTTATTATTTTAGTTATTATTAATTATTGTTAATATTATTTTTTTATTAATAATAATAGTAATAATAACAACAATAATGATAATATTCTTAATAATGATAAATTAATTATTTTTATTAATTATTAATACTATAAATATTTTCGTAAATTGATTCTCATTCACATTCTTTATTCCGATTTATTTTGGTAAGTAAATACATCAATAATATTCCAACACATTTTCATTCCCATTCCTCATTTTTATTCCAACTTATTTCCATTCTTAACCCATTCTCATTCCACTCTATTCTCATTCCATAAAATAAACGCACCATAAATATTATACTTGCTTTTGGTCTCCTAACACAACCCGCTAGCAAATGTGGCAGTTGAATTTGGCCGGAAGAGCAACGTCGTTTTCAAGGATTACAAGGATTAGATTAATGTTGCTTAGAAAAGACAGATTGACAGGTAACTTTTACAAACATTTTGCTTCTTGTGTTCATTAATATATAATTTGCACTTGTCATGTGGTTATTTCAAGATCATTTGTGCCAAAAATTACTTTTAGGTGACGGCAATTATATTCAAAACTAGCAATTGCACTTCGCGCGGCTTTAAAATATTAAATTAAAAATTAAAAAATTGATAAAATCTAAATTTTTTAAAAAATCATACTGATCTCTTCTCAAAAGGAAGATTAAACAAGTTAATTTTGCATGTTTATTTTAATAATAATAAATATTGCACATAATAATAATAATAATAATAATAATAATAATAATAATAATTGACACATGGCGACGCTGAGGCTCATGAGCATTCCAAATAATATAAGTTTCAATTGCATCGAGTCCTCCATTTTTTGCCTTCTGTATAAAATCTGGCCACATCTGCACAAATACAACACATATGGAAATAAATCATATCAAAATTTGCATATTTAAAGAATAACAATGCTATTTGATTCAAAAATATTGCCCATAATTTTTTCTAAACATGAAAGCGCATCGTTTTGAATGTGGGATCATGTTTGGCTTGTTAGGAACAAAAAAATATTTTCGCAACAAAGTAGCATTTTTTTTTTTTGGGTTAAAAGAAGAAGAAAATGTGAAAGTGCAAGTGATTTGAGAAATTGTAAATTAATTATTTGCATGCAGTACTTGTGGAGTGCTACGACGATATAGTGAATTGCACCAGAGAAGATAACTCGTCGTTCTCCATTAATTATAATGGCAGTTGCATCATAATCGACTTGTGTTGCTGATAATAACAAGCAAATGAAACTCAAATTTAGAATAAGAAGAATTAGGCCTTAGTGGCATTGTTGAGGGAAGATGAAATAACCTCTCTTCCTGTGTTAATTAATTAATGTATTTTAAGTCACTAAAGTTTAATTGCTACCATAATAAAATTTGAAGAAGCCAAAAGACACTAAATAAGAGGTTGCATAATTAAATATAAGATTATTGCATTAAAATTAGACCATAGTGGCATTGTTGAGGGAAGATGAAAGAACCTCTTTTCCTATGTTAATTAATTGATGTATTTTAAGCCACTAAAGTTTAATTGCTAGCATAATAAAATAAATGAATGTTTCAAAAGACTTATAATTAATTATTATTAATGGTTACATATTATTGGATTTAAATAGAAAGAGAAATAGACATGTATAAAGAATATCCACCAATATTTTAGATATTTTAATTAATAAAGAATATAAAAAGATGAGAAATGGTGATGTCACGTCACTTCTTATAGTCTTAGCTTTATATATATATATATATATATAGCAAGATTTAATTGTTATAATTACCTGAAACTTGAAGATTACTTTTAATTTTCTAATCAATTAATTATTTATTCATTATATTAAATGAATTGTTGAGATTAAAACACTTAAATATAAAAGTCTACAACAATCTCATTATCAATGTTATAATATACATTTAATATTATAGAGATTTCCTTAATTATACAGGTAAGTTTGTGTATATATTTATTCCTTTAATGAAAAAATTATTTCTTAAGTTTCTATAATTTTCAGAATTTCAAACAGAATTTAAGCCAGTGGAATTTCCCTTAATTTCATCAAACTTTGGACTGGAGAGAGGAGGTCAATCGATTTGATTTTGATCATTGTCTATATAATAAACATCGAAGGCGGGCCTTTTTTTAATACTTCAAGTAGGATTACGTATTACTTAAGGAAATTAAAGATAAAACCCACTCAATTAGAACTCACTGGTGTGCTATAATAAATTTGATCTAAAAAATAGTTTTGATAAATATTTAATATAAAGATTAAATAGATTGTAATATATATATATATAAAATTCTTTTTTATTTTATTTAAACATCTATCATTGCAGTTGCCTTTATTTAATTTTGTTAAAAACCAAAGACCACGACTTTACGACCATACTGCAAAAGGGTTTACAAATTACAAACCCAGTCATTCGTCCTGTAGCCACATGACCCTTGAAATTATAAAAAAAAAAAAAATTGTTTACTCAGAAACTCGTACGCTCAAAATTGATGAATTTAACTCATAGGGATCCTGACCGTTCGATTGCAGATACGCCTGTCACTACCATAAGTACCTCCTTCAAAGTTCCCATTTTTTTAACGATCCGATTCGACACTTAATTAGTATTCTCCTTAAATGTCCATCTAGTTTGATGCCTTTTTTTTTTTCGTTTAATTGTTTTTATGATTTCTCCACGCGATCTAATTGGCGAAATCCAGCAGCATTCGAGCAGTAGCAGTGATGCCGATGGAAATTAATGGCAGCTTTTGATGTTGATGGCCTTCCAGTTGTTTTGTACTTTGTGTTCACTCAAACCAGAGATATTTTTTTCATTAATCCCAAGAATATGCGGCTTTGATCTAGAAATAGATGTTATAATTTTCTTTGTAGCAATGTGAAATTAAATCATTTTTTAATTAATTGAATGCTTCTCCTTTTTAGGGGTAACTGATTAATTGACAGCTATACATCTTACTATGTTTATTGAAGTTCACTAGGTACAAATTTATCATAATTTTTAAGTAATTGGCTCAATTTTAGTGTACATGTCAAATTTAATAGTGCTAACACGTGTTACTTGGGCTTGTAACACGTGTCACTTGAGCTTGTAGTTCAGTGGTGGATCATTGCCCTTAAGACTATGAGGGTAATGGTTTGAGTCCCCACAAATTCAACTTTCCTCAATTAAATATAATTGTATGGAGATTTTTTATAACGTCTTTCTCTCTTGCGAAATGCGAGTGGAGTAGAGACATCCCTCCTTCGTGAGAGGTATTTGGATGGACATGTACTTCATAAAATAAAAATATAATAATATAAGTCTCATGTATATATATCTGATTGTAAATATCAGTGTAATAACCTGCTGTCATAGCAGTTGTATATATCTCTGTATAATACAATAACCTGATACTTAATCAGTTTTTTTAAAAAAAAAAGTGCTAACACGTAGTAAAATCTGTGACAAGCAATTGAGATCAAAGGTTTTCTAACCAATTGCAAATTCTATTTAGCATTCATGATAGGAAGTGCTCTATAGACTGATAGACATCCGACATATGTTTTTCAGCTGTTGTTATCTTCATTTAAAGTCACATTATCTTTGTGTATACTTTTCAACAAATAGTATGAATTCTTGTCATACTTTTTGCTCAAGAAGAAATTATGTTGGAAATGCATTTGCATCTAGATGCATATGTCAAGTCATTGGAACATTTGATATATGTACTTGATATTAGTTGTGCATTCTACAAAGACGTTCAAATTTAGTTGTCTTTATATTCTCTCCGAAATTACAAAACATGCAATAAAGGCAGTATGCTTTGGAATGCATGGTGTTATGATAAAAACTACATGGATGTTGTTGTTCTTCTTTTAGTGATCCATCTGCTTTGTATTTCACCTTAAAGACCCACTTACATCCTACTAGCTTCTTCTCTCTCAGTAACTCCACCAAGTCCTGTGATTTTATTCTTCTTAAGAGTGTCCATTTCAACTATCATAACTCCTCCCTATTCTTTACTACCCAATGCTTCAGAGACATTTTTGGGATGGTAGTAATAGTGTTTAGGTGGATGAGAAAGCTTTATGGGTATCAAACGGTTTTTTAGTTCTTATAGGACACAGAGTGAGAGAACGGGTAGATTGGGCGTTGAGTACACTTTGTGACACCCTTCATAATTGCAATAAGAACAAAGAAAATCACCATCATTTGCAACATGCGCATCATTTTTGTAAGCTTTAGGATTAGAAATTACCTCAACACTATCAACACCAAAGGTTGGTTTTGAATCAAGAACGGACTTTGGTTGAACAACAACATTTTTCCTCAAAATACCCTCCATTGGTGAGTACTGAGTAGCACTCTTGAATATGTGTATCTCTTTGTCATTCGACTAGATGCACAGATGAGGATGGGGAGGATAATGGAAGTCATCTTCAGTTTTAACAAAAAGAATGTTTTGCTGGAGGGTGATTAACATTTATGTACCTTGTATGTAGATGAATATCCTACAAAAACACATTTAAGAGCCCTTGGATCAGGTTTCCTGGTTATTAGAAATGGGAACAATAGACGCAAACCCAAATACTACTCTAGGAACCAGTTCGTTTGTTTTGATTTTTGAAGTCAGGGAAGAACCTAGAAAATATTTGCGTGGAACTGATGTTATCAAAAATTCAAGAGTGTACTCTTTTAATTACATGTGAAGCAGTCAAGACGGCTTTTCCTCAGCAATTTTTTTGGAACATCCTTCTGGAAAATGAAGGCATGCGTATCAGCTAAAAAATGACCATTTTTTACCCTTCTGCCACTCCATTTTGTTGTGGAGTATTTACACATGAATTACATGGTTATTGAAAAATGGTGATAATATTTGATTGAAGTAAGCCCTGACATTATTGGTTTAAGATCTTCTTTATTTCAGCTCATTTTCTCTCTTCTTTGTAGGGGGGAGCTATCCGATAAAAATTTGAAAAATAGAACTAATGTATGATATATGTACTGGGAGAAAAACCCATTACACTCTAGTTCAATCATCAATGAATGAGAAAACCAGGGAGACTTAGAAACATTTTTTAACAGTGAATGTCTTCAAATATTTGAGAAACCCATCCCATCAAAAGTGCATTATATAGGAAATGAGTGTTAGTAGAATTCTTTACCGCCATTTTTTTAAAACAAGTAAAGAAATAAGAGTAGAAGAGTTGATGTTCTGCCAATTGTTACCTCCTACTGCACTGGAATAAGTAGTTTGCTGCTGATCTAGTTTCACTCTGGAATTTGTACTTTTTGCTACCAAGGAAGAGGTAGGACATCCATTGATTGAGGCTCCATCATCACTCCTCTCCATCATTCCTTTCCTTGAAATATGGACATTGCTTCATCGAGTATTCAAGGCACCGAGAATTTTAATAAACCCTATTGTTCTCCATATAATGTTTGAGAAAAGCAGCATCATTTTTGCGCTTTATATTATTATAAATACATTAATAATGATCTAATTCTTGCCACATATTCTGTAAAATCTGGGCATGTTCAACAATTGAATAATTACCTTATTTTGTAGCAGATATTTTCATGTTATTCTCATGGATTTGAGTGGCATCACCAACTTTGCAGTGGTTTTGCCTGCAATTTTCCATATATTATTTGCTTTTTCGAAGACATACAAGCATCACTCACATCTGTTCATAGCATTCGAGAACTAAGACATCATCGTAGAATCTTCTTCATCCCATGCAAACATTGAGTTCCAAGGTCTCTGACCTATCCCCAAGAAGATGACTCAACTTGCTTTTTCCTTCCAAGTAATTTTTGCTATTGAGACATAAACCATGTTGAATATCCTGTAATTCTCCAGTTGTAGAATTGACATTATTATTCACAGGTATTAAAGGATTGGTAACTTTTGAAACTTCAAACATGATTGAGACTAGAAAAGAAATACGTTTTTATGGGTTTCAGAAAAACAGTGGAGAACGAGGGACTGATTAAGGCTAAAAAAATAAATCCAAAAAAACATAATTTGGCTCTGATATCATGACAAAATGTAAAATTTACAAATTATGGGGATAAATTTTCCTTTTGTTACATTGACGTAGCGAATGGAATTAGGCACTCACCAAACAAGTATCATCTACATTTTACAAAAATACCATCCATACCATTCAATAATTCAACAAACATTGTTTTCCCTTAAACCATAGCTATCAAGTGTCAGACATGCTCAGTCTAATCACTCACATGGTTTCAAGTACGCATGGTTTCCAACAAATAGCTAAGGAAGCATGCATACCCTCTATAATTACAGCCAGTAAACCGTACAATTGTAGAGCTTCAAACAAAGTGTTGTTGCATTGCGGTCATTGTGTGTCATGGTACCAGGTTCAGAATCATCAACAATTAACTTTCAACAAAGGCTAACAATGGGTGAATATGAACAATCACCTATTAGTTCATGTAATATTATTAAAGTCTCGTTCACATTTTAAATATTACCCAAAAAACACAAATCGGCCTTTGGCCGAGTAAGAGAATACTTGCTCTCACGATGTGTACAAATAAGTGTTCGAGCCTTCATAAAAATATTATAAAATTTTAGTTTTAGTCATTTCTCAATTATCATATATCCTCGAATATTAGTGAGGGTTTAATTTAAGATCTAAAAAAAATCATGCAAAAACATCTAAAATTCATGTACCAAAATTGTGATAAACCTAAAAAATTCAAATTTGGTGATAACAATGCAATGAAGTGAAAACACAAAATATAGTAATAGGATATCAAGTCAATGTGTTGTGGGTTTAAAATTTGGAAAAAATCAACCAAAAGCATATGAAATTCATGCATGAAAACTGTGATAGACCTAAAGATATCAAATTTGGTGATAACAAAGTAGTGAAGTGAAAAGCCAAAATGCAACGGTAGGATATCACGTCAATGTTAGGCCCAATTAGAAATATGTAAAAATGGTGTCAACAATGGCTGGACCAGGGAAACCAATTTGCAACTACTACACACCTTCTTCTAAACCTTAGAAGTTGGAACATTTCATTCCGGTTGAGTTTATTAATAACAAAATTTTTTGCACATTCAACAATCAGCTTTCCTCATCTCCTTTTGCTTTTGGAAGTAATGCTAGGCAATAAACAAGGTTCTAAACATCATACACTATCATTCTGGTTCTATTTATCAATAACAAGATTTTCTACACCATTAACAATTAGCTTTCCTCAACTCCTTTTGCCTTTGGAAGTAATGCTAGGCAATAAACACGGTTTTGAGCATCATACACGAAGCAGGAGACATGATTAAATTCAACTAAGGTTCAAATAATTGTCATTCACTTGTTTAGTTGTATGCAAAAGAAGAAGAAGGAACATGCTACCTTCAACATATTTTCACTGCATTTTCCTATTAAAACTTTGAAGCAATGATAACTTGAGCTTCTAAATAGGGTGATTTTGCGGTTAAATTACAAAAGCACTAGCCATCCACTCTAATGTTTCTTGAACAGAAGCACAATCAATAAAAAAAGTAAACTCTTTAAGCATTTTGTTAGGCTGTTATCTCATCAAGCCACAATGGAACAAGACTAATGCAGTTTCAAATATGCTCCTAATGGAATATATATGACGTTTGTCTAGGAATCCATCTGTAATTAAGCATTCAATTTTGATGATCTTCATGTGCTTCTACAATAATAAGATACTGCTAACAAATTTTACTTTATGGGGACAGTTGCATGTTGAGTTTATACTATGAAGCTACTTTTCTTTTAAGCGGCTTTCGTCATTCAAAGTTTTAGAACTTATATACGAGTAAGGTGCATAAATACAGAAATCAGTCAGTGAACCGGTGAGGTAGTAAACTAAGCCAAAAAGAAATAAAGAGCAGCACATTGTGAAATATAAATGTTTGTCCTATTTTGATCAACTAAGACAAAATAATCAACTAACTACTGTAATATAATGTAAACTCATCCAAAATTTGCAGGATAATACATATCTCCCAACCCTACCATGCTAAAAAATGACATAGGTGTAGTCAAGTTTGTACAGTTGACACGAATTGTGTATTCACACTATGATATCCTAGCATAGTATTTTGAGCACTGAATGTACAATTATATCAATGGTAGGCTTATCATCATATTCTCTAAACGTGACTTCTTATAATATCAATGATGGGCTTATAATCATAAAATAGATTCTCTGTTCAATATATTGAAAAATTATAATAAGCCATGGATTTCTGCAATTTCCTTCAAGTGTAGCTTGATTGTCCGAGCAATAAATAAACTACTAAAAAAATTTATAGAAACAAATATGGAGATTAGCCATACAACTTCTGAATTTTCTTCATTTAATAGCTTCAAAAGTGGTTGAATCAATTCCCAGCAAGAGAACTCCCAATCTTTCTTTGCGTCTGGTAATTTGTTCAACATGCATCAGGAATAAAAGTAATCTCAGAAGTCAAGAAGTAGAGATGCAACAGATGAAAAAGGACTTTATGAATTAAAAGAAAACGTGGAGCATTGCAAGTTTCAGTCTTTTGCTCGGAAGCAGACTATATATTATATATAAAAAAAAAAAAACAAAAACAAAAGTGGACATGGTGTTTACTAAAGAAAACAAAAGTGGACCTGGTGTTTACTGAAGAAAACAAAATCAGCCCCTGCTAAATGTTTCTAGATCTATATATCAATTTGAGTGTTTCACTTTGACCCAATGGTCTTGTAATTGAATCTCCATGTTGTACTAATAAAGTTATAATTAGTCATTAGTTACTTAACAAGATGGATGAAGGAAAGACTTTGAGATACTTTGAACCAGAAGCCCAAAGAGATGCCACGTAAATGCAATTTTTGTGTGAATGAATGCATTGATAAGAATAAAGTGATCTAACCTTCTAAATAGATCCAATATTGAGTTACAAGAAGCCACCTTCACAAATTCAAACATTGCTTGCTTTACCAAGTTATAATTGGAAGAATATTTTGGAAATAATATTAATCTCACTCGATTGAAATGAGGGACAATTCTAGCTTTACCAAATAAAAGAGGCTAGCCTTGTGGACAATGATTTATTAACAAATGAATTACATATTATTTTTTTTTTCAAACAAAGAATTACATATTACTAAAGCTTAAAAAGGATTACATATTTGTCTACATCTCTATAACAACAAAATATTATCCTGAGACTCATGAATAAGAGGAAGTCTCTTTTAACATTTTTTTTTTCAAATAAAGAACTACATATCACTAAAAACTCAAAAAGGATTAAAAATTTATTTGTATCTATGACAATAAAATATTTATTTTGAGACATAAATCAGAGGAAGCCTCCTTTAAATTGTTGAATTTCGCGGTATTTTTCTAATCAAATATTGTCAGAGTATATTTCATATACTTACAACCTAAACGTAACATAGAACTAAATGCATCAGTAAAATACCTTTGATATGAGGTACAGACATAAGCATCCATGTAATAGCATTTTGCTCAAAATCCCAAGTCATAAAAAAAACAGCCTAAAATGTGTAGAATCTTTGTGGGCACTCAAACATCTATGCATATAGCATTTTTCTCAAAATCCCAAACCCTTAAAAAATCAATCTAAAATGTATAGAATCTGAGTGGGCACTCAAGGACTCAAAACAACGCCGGGTACAAATTTGATGCTAAACACTGGATCAGCCCCTCTTGCAGCCTCCCCTTGCTCCAGATCAGCCTTTCCTTCTGTTCAGGATCAGCCAGCCTTCAGATGAGAATTTCATTGACTTTCAATAATACCCGCGTAAATCACCAACATATGGATTTAAGGCCTCATGATCTCCTGGACAGTTCTTGAAGTAAGAGACTCTATATCCAGGTCACAGATCAAAGTGGGAGATAATCCTTCCTATATGTTAAAGTCATGGTTGGAGGTGCCGCCCAAAGAAAGAAATAAAAGAGAAAGAAGAGAAAGAAGAAAAAGAAGAAAGAAACAAAAGAGAAAGAAGAAAAAGAAGAAAAAAAGAAGAAAAAATGGGTGCCGGGCCGTAAAGGGCAAAGAAAAAAAATAATATATAATTGATGAATAGTGTCAAAGCTTTCTCTATAAATAGAAACGAAGAGAATGAGCAAATTTATTCCATTAAGAGAAAGAGCAATTTAGCATTTTTGAGAGAGAGTTTAGAGAGCTTGAAATTATAAGCTATTGTTATAGTGATTTGAGAGTTTGAGTGTATTGGAGTTTTGGGAAGTGAGTTAAAATTATAATACTTATAACTCTTTTTTATTAGTAAAATATTTCCTTCTGTTTTCGCCCGTAGACGTAGGCTAAAAGACGAACCACGTAATTTTTGGTGTCCATTTTTTGTGCTTGTTATTTATTTTTCTTCTAATTTCACTTTAGCTGCGTGTCTGCTTCACCCATCAATTTCCTAACACTATATGAGTGCTCCACTAATCCTTAAGCAGCGTCATAAAGCTGTATAAATCTCTAATACCCCCTTATCCAACATATATTGTGTGGACCGATTCCTTTCATACACTTCAACTCTAATTCTCTCGTCATCGGCCAATAAGATTTTCTCATCATCTATCCTTCCACTGGCTTCTATAAACCTAGCCACCTATACAAACAGACATATAAAAGTAATTGTTTAAAGACGCAACACAGTAAGGTTTGAAATTATTACTTACTGAGCTCTGAAGTGATTTGATCATCAGGGCCTACTTTTCAATTTTCTCTAGTATTGCATCAACTTTAGAGGTAGTGTCGTTAGTTGGCAAGTGTTCCTTCAGGATCATCTCAAACTTTTGTGTGTGTTCCTTCAGAATCATCTCAAGCTTATCATTTATCCTTCCATTGGCCTCTGTAAGTTTAGCCACCTATACAGCAAACAAATAAAAGTAATTATTTAAAGAAACAACAAAGTAAACTTTTAAATTATCATTTAGTGAGCTTCGAAGTGATTCGAACATGAGGGCCTGTATTTCAATTTTCTCTAATATTGCATCAACTTTAGAGGTAGTATTACTAGTTTGTGTGTGTTCCTTTAGAATCATCTCAAACTTATCATTCTTTCGAGCACACTTGTCAAAATTTGCCTATTTGGCTTTGAAACTTAAACCATGCAAAAGCAATAAGGTACAAAATCAGACGTACAAGGCAGTCTAAAATATTTTTCGCACCCAACTTTATCAAACATACAAGTCGGTCTGAAATATTTTCCACACCCAACTCCTCAACAGCCATTGCTTTATCTTTATCAGCATTCTCAATAAAATCCTATATACAATTTCTCACATTAGACATCATGTTAAATAACTATTTAGTCATTATTCTCTCCCACAAATCTGTTCTTTATTTAGACTCCGTCGTGTCAACCTGCACAAACATAGCAAAAAAACAAGGAAAAGAAGAAGAATGATGATAATAATAACGACAACAAAAAAAAATTAGAAAAACAGGAACAAAACAAAACAAATTTATTGGTTTCGAAAAAGAGAGAGTAAAATCTCACTTTCAGAGATTTTAAGACACCTTGAAAGCTCTCCTACCTTGCTGCACCATTCCCTGAATTTTTTTTTAATAAAATTGGATAAGCTTAATTGCCTTAAAATTTTCCAAAAAAGGAAAAGAATAACATAGCTATATAATTGAGAAGAATATGTATAAGAAAATGCCATACAACATAAACATACACAACACAGAGCAGAGATATGAATTAGGATCACCAAGATCTCATCCTTTTACTATGTTATCCTTTAAATATTTGATAATAAGGAATTAGCGAAAGAAATACGAAGTCAGATTATTACTATGATGAGACTTCAACTTCTACGGTTTCTTCAGAACAAGATGTGTGTTCATGCATAGGATGTCGACATACATAGAGGATGAAAATTGATAGAGATTTACATAGAAAAATATAATTGTATCAAGATAGAAAATATATAATTATATTCAAAACTTACGATCTCCTTAAGCTCCGCCTATCAGCATTCATCTCAGTGGTTTGAAAATCCTTCTCAACCAGCTCCATCAACTGCTTCCTTGAATCCTTGATTTCTAAAGCTCCGATAACTCTGCCATTAATCACTGAACGTGGCCGTCCTGATCAAACTACACATATAATGAAATGAATCATACTCATAAAGTTATTCAACAATTAATAATGAACAACGAATTGCAGCTACACACAATCAAACCCTAGCGATTTTAACTTTTATAAATTACTTACGAATTTCAACTCCATTTTCAAAAACTCTTCTTGTAATAAACTCAATTTTTGGTCGAGCGAGGAACAAGATTCTTTGAAGGTGATAGCCTTAGCATCGGTAGTTGTTTTGGAGGTCTCCAGCTCAGTCTTCAGGCCTATTAGGTAGGCGTTGGCCTTCGCCATAACAGATGCGTCGGCCATGCTGTAAAATGCGTAGTTAAGTGTTTGGAATCAAAGAAAATCTAAGGAAATGAAGTAGTAGAAAATTCTAGATCATCGTAGATGGTGCTTGGTTTTAAGAAGGGGAGAGGGAAAAATATGAAAGAGGGGGGAGTGAAAAAGTGATGAGAGGAGAGGAATGTAAAAATAAGTTGCTGTTTGGTTTTATATTAAATTTATAAAGAATAATTATATAATTTTTTTTATTTAGATTAATATATTGTTTTTAGTGTTAAAATATTAATATTATTTATAAATAAAAAACGATTAAAGTATGAATTAATTTAATTTAGAAAAAAAATTAATAATAAAATATTTTATATTATATTATAAATTAATTCATCATTATTTTATAATTCATAATTAGTTAAATATTTAAATTAATTTCTAAGAAATTAGATGATTGAATACGATAAAGTATCGGCGTATTGAAATTATTTAGTTAAATAGAGAATTTTATCTTGTTTGTTAAATACAACAGTAAGCCTCGGAAATTTACCCCATATGATAAATTACTAGTCCGATGGCGGGAAAGTTTCAAACCCCAATTCTCACACCTCAATCGTCGAAACGCTGTTGTTTTATCGACGGAATTCAGTTTCGCGTCGATGTTTCTCGTCTTTCTGTCACTTTCAATTGTGGCGGTTCAATTTCGCGAGCAACCGATCTTGTCAACCGTCAGATCAAGTTTCTGGTTCATCTAAAGTTCTAAGGGGTTGAATTGTGCAAAACCATTGTTGAAAATTGCCGCCGATAATTTCCTCCTTTAGGTAATCTTTTATCACCTTCAATTAGTAGTGATATTTCGGATGCTTTTTATTTATTTATTTATTATTATTATTTTTGCAGTAAAAGCTCTTCCTTAAAAGTGCTTTTAAAAAATGGAAGAGATGATATGTTCCAATAGAAGGCTCAGGAAGGAGAATTGCAATAATCTGAGCTTAGGGTCTTACGGATTGATATTTTATGCATTAATCGTTATAATAACTTCATCTCAAAGAAAAAGTAAATAAAAATATATAATTAATTCTAATTAAAATTTTTATTTTCTAATGAATATATTTTATAATTTACTGCTTCATTGGTACCCTAGAGCTATGATTTTTTATCACTTCCCAGTTTGGAGTATTGCTCACATGTCTGTGTCGTGCTCATATGCACATTACATTGTAATACAATCTCTAGTAGCCTCTAAAGTCTTTTACTTTGATACCATACAGCTAATATTCCATAAGTCTCTTTAGAACTCTTACATTAATAAATTTCTTTATTCAGGAATTATATTTCCATGCTGATGTTTTTGCTGTTCTACAATGCTTACAAGTATATACCCTGTTTGGGTAATGACTGATGTTTTCTTTTAAATGAGAAGATCTTATTAATTTAATTTTCACAACATACACAGTTCACAAGCTTTTCTTTCTTTTCTTTTTTGAAATACTTAATGCAAATATAATCTAATACCTCTCAGAAATACTATGTGGTCTAACTAACAGGTAACTTTCCCTTGTTAAACAAAGGTTGATGGTTGATGGTTCTGTACCTCATGCCATGACATTCTTTATGACTGCAATGCTGTAACAGTGTTTGTTTAGAACTTCTTGTTTTACGTGTGCATGGTTTAAAGTTACGGGCTATAATTGTGAAGGGTATGCACAGGTAAGGTCTATCATGTGTCCTCAGTTATTTATTTTTCATCAGTTCTCATAGTTTGCGTGTGGAAGACTGTCCTTATTGCATAAATTGATCTAGACTATTTTATTCAGAGACTCTCTGAAAGCACGGGTTTTTTATTTAAATATCCTCAATTTACCCTTAAATGCCAAATTTATATCCTATTACATACATATACCTTATGAAGATAGGAAAAGTAAAAAATAACCTTAAAAAAATTAAGAATTCACATCTCTCTTCTCCCATTGCTTCTCTTTTTTGGGTTTCTCTCACCATTCTCTATTTTTCTTATAAGTGTACTTCTTAATGATTTATGAATTTTAGTAGTACATTATTCATTTTTTGTGCTTGCACACACACACTATTTCAATGTAGGGATTTAAGACTACATTTAAATTATGAGTGATTGAAGAATCAGTGCAGGAAGAAGTAGGGTACGAAGTCAGGTAAATCGAGAATTTAGTCGAGTAAGAATTAGAGATAAGTAAGTCGAGTATATGGTCGGGTAAGAAGTCGAGTAAGAATATTAAATGAGTCGAGTAAGCATATTAAATAAGTCGAGTAAGCATATTAAATAAGTCGAGTATATGGTCGGGTAAGAAGTCGAGTAAGAATATTAAATGAATCGAGTAAGCATATTAAATAAGTCGAGTATCTGGTTGGGTAAGAAGTCGAGTAAGAAAATTAATTGAGTCGAGTAAGAAAATTAATTGAGTCGAGTAAGAATATTAACTAAGTCGAGTATATGGTTAGGTAAGAAATCGAGTAAGAATATTAAATGAGTCGAGTAAGTATATTAACTAAGTTGAGTATATGGTCCGGTAAGAAGTCGAGTAAGAATATTAAATGAGTCGAGTAAACATATTAAATAAGTCGAGTATATGGTCGGGTAAGAAGTCGAGTAAGAATATTAAATGAGTCGAGTAAGCATATTAAATAAGTCGAGTATATGGTCGGGTAAGAAGTCGAGTAAGAATATTAAATGAGTCGAGTAAGCATATTAAATAAGTCGAGTATATTGTCGGGTAAGAAGTAGAGTAAGAATATTAAATGAGTCGAGTAAGTATATTAACTAAGTTGAGTATATAGTCCGGTAAGAAGTCGAGTAAGAATATTAAATGAGTCGAGTAAGCATATTAAATAAGTCGAGTATATGGTCGGGTAAGAAGTCGAGTAAGAATATTAAATGAGTCGAATAAGCATATTAAATAAGTCGAGTAAGTATATTAAATAAGTCGAGTATATGGTCGGGTAAGAAGTCGAGTAAGAATATTAAATGAGTCGAGTAAGAATATTAAATGAGTCGAGTAAGCATATTAAATAAATCGAGTATATGGTCGGGTAAGAAGTCGAGTAAGAATATTAAATAAGTCGAGTAAGCATATTAACTACGTCGAGTAAGCATATTAATTAAGTCGAGTAGATGGTCCGGTAAGAAGTCGAGTAAGAATATTAAATGAGTCGAGTAAGCATATTAAATAAGTCGAGTATTTTTATTAAGGTTATTTTTGTATTTTCCCTGATCTTTTTAAATATATATGTGTAAAGCTAGCAATTTTAATATATGGAGGTATATTTTGGGTATTTTGAGGGAAAACAGGTATATCCCACGCAATTTGCTCCTGAAAGCACTCTCCTATTTCTAATTTGACACCTAAAAGCATTGTGGCTTTTTATATCGAGGTTGCTAGTTGCATGCGCTCCCACAGGAATTTAATTTTCTTTTCCTGATTACCTGTTGACTTAAACAAAGACTCTGCAAAATTGGTTTATCCTTATATATTGTATGCTATAACAATGGATAATCTGAAGAATTGTATGGACTCTTAAAAAAATAAAAAAATCTGGAGCTTATGGATACAGACGATCATAAACTCCCTGAAACAGAAACAGTAGTTGCTGCACCAGATGGTGGCTTAGATGATTAGAACCTTGAAATAGTATCTGGAGAAGATTTGCTAGTAGACAAGCCTGACAGGTCAGTTAATGTAGGGGGAAATGCTCTCACAACATCATGTATAGTTATAGTTTGTTACTTAGTAGAAAATAATTTACACTCAGTCCAGCTTCAAATGGATTTATGACTCACTGTTAGAAGGCATATAACTCTAACAAACAGATTCATTTATTTGAGACTTTTATGGACTTACTTTCAATGCTTTGTCCTATGAAAATACATTGAGCATCATATTGTCAGGTTGATGAATATGCAATAGTATGAACAATTGCCATGCTTGCTTTTTCTCATACCCATGCAAATAGAGAAAGTAACACATTTGTGATGCACTGTTAGCGTCAACTCCGTACACTTGACTGTGTGTTATTTTAACTTGCTTTAGAGATATGTTTTTTCCCCCCAAGATATTTGAAGGGTTTACTGTCCAAAATGGGTCAAAGATCTGTTTGTCATAATTGCTGCTCTACCTATCTCTTTCGCGGCCTGGTTAACTGCCTGACAGTTTCACCTATTAAAATCTATTTCAATCTATTTATTTTTCACCTTATAAATTCTTTTCCAGCTTCCGTTCATCAATATCTTGATAGTGTATGTTTACACGTATCTTTTCAGATATTGAACTATTGTTTCTGACAAGGAGAATACTTTAGTACTTAGCTCTTGCATACAAAGAAATGATCCATGGTTTGTCCATAATTAGATTTAAACATCTTAATAGATTGTTGTTATGTACTAAAAAGTCAAAACTTTGAATGAAAAAAGCTACCGAAAAGAAGAGTACCCTCACTGGCTAATTACAAGACAACTGTTGCCAGAAGCTAAAATTTGTTGGAGTATCTTATCATTATAGAAGCACATGGAGATCATCAAAATTGAATGCCTTGGTTAACAATGGTTTCCTTGACATATGTCCTACATTATTCCCTTTGGGCATTGTTGACACTGTTTTAGTTTTGTTTCAACTGTGGCTCTATGAGCAGAAATGCCTAACGACTTGACCAGACAAGTTTTCTAGAAACATTAGATTGGATGGCCCGCATTTTTTATTTAGTGTCAAAACTTTTCTCAAGAACATGCTATCGAAATATAACGGAGGCAACATGTTTCTTCTTCTTTTGAATGACTAGGATATGAACCCTTGCTGAATTTTATCCTATCTTCTGCTCGGGTTTGATGTTCAGAACCTTGTTTATTGCCTAACACTGCTTTCAAAAGCAAAAAAAGATAAACAAAGCTGGTGATTAATGATTTGGTAAATCTTGTCTTAATAAACAATCATTTGACTGATTAGTTTCAAGGTTTAGACGAAGATCATAGTTGCAAATTGGTTTATTGACATCATCTTACTGATTGCTAATTGGGCAATATATTGACATGATATCTCTTGTCATTGCATTTTGGCATTTCTCTTTATACTTTGTAATCATCAAATTTGATTTCTTTCGAGTTTATCACAATTTTGGTGCTTGAATTTATGATGCTTGTGCATAATTTGATCATTGACAAACCAAGATCCTGTTTTCTTTACTCAGCTTCCATTAGTTTTATGCCACTAGCACTCATATTTCTTTTCTGATGCATAATCATCACAAGAGAATGCTTTTATTATCAGGTTGCACTTATGTGATTATACTATAAAAAACTATTAGATTGAATTTCCTTTATATTGATTAGTTAATAAATTATTTTGTTTATTTTTCACATGCACATATTATTGGTCAAGATATTTCAAAATTCTTCATGATAATATTAGTGTTCCATGACTCGTCTGCTAATGTTTTATGTACCTCTGTAGTCAAATCTTCAAATGTGATAGAAATTGCTGGCTTTTATACACTAAATGATGGAGGATCTAATAGCATCAACCATGTATTTTTCCTTTTGAAAACAATAACTGCGGTATATTTGTAGAGGTTTATTTCATATTTCATGATTTTATTGCAAGTTTTCATAATTTATCTATATCGGTTAAAATTTTGTTTGCATTTTGATTATCTTTTTGCCTCATTTTCGGCCTCAGCCTCAAAATGAATTCCCAGATGTAAATCCTATCTTTATCCATCTTAAATGGGAAGGAGTATTGGGTTAGCATTTAGTCTGGGTTTGTTTTGTTACAGTGTATGACTATCTTAAATTCTTTATGAGCAGAAAATTTGTTTCTTTTCTAAAACTTTCGAAACCAGTTTCTAGGGATGCTTTGGAGTGATTTTGTCCACAGAAGTACTTTTCTTTTCTTTTAATCAACATTCACTCTTATAGTTTCTTATGGAGGGAAGAGAAAAAAATTAGAAACCCAGTTTGTGTTTCTTGCAAAAAGTAGAGGTACTGACACCCTCCAACTCCTTTGGGAGTCATGCTTTGCTCTCAATGTTGGTATTTCGTTGTTCTACAATGCTTATGAGTTTGTATCCTGTTCAGGGGACAGCCAATGTTCTCAAGTAAATGAGAAGATCTTATTAATTTATTTTGAGAATATTTATTGTTTCCAAACTTTTCTTTCTTGTCATTTTTGAAATACTTAAAATGTACATAGAATCTAATGTTTCTCAGAAATACTTAAGCATGTTTCCTTAGTTATTTGTTTCTCACCAATCTGCATTGTTTCCATGAAGAAGCCTATCCTTGTTGCATAAATTGATCTGGATTCTTTTATTATGATGGGACTGTCTGAAAGCATTGTCCTTGATTTTGCCTAAAACTAATTCTAATTTGTCCCTTCAAAATGTTGTGGCTTTATACTTTTAAATTCACTTGTTGCATGTGCTCCCACTGGAGTATATATTTCTGTGGAAAAACACCTAATTATGTTTCATTGTAAATATTGATACCTTAAATAGAAGATCTTGATAGTTGTCAATCCCTAATTTGTAGGATTTGATTTAGTCTCTAATTTGTAGGGATTTTATTTAATTTCCTTTCTTGTTGTTTTCTACATGTATATATTAACCTAGAATTGTATTGTTTGAGAGATTAATAAAATATAACAAATTTCTCCACATGGTATCAGAGCTTTGTTAGGCTCTTTTGGGAATTTTTTTTTTAGCCTTCATTGCTGAATTCTTTTTCTAACATCTTTTTCTCTGTTTATTTTTTAGATTATTTTCAAATTCCAACCATGTCTGAGATTGTTGATGAACTCAAGCCTACTCAATTGAGTGACAACTGGAATAGTGACAACATAAATACTCCATCAACAGGAGATTTGCAGAACATTCCGGCAGCCCATAGATTAAATGGGAAAAATTATTTAAAGTGGTCTCAGTTTGTTTGAACCTTTTTGAAAGGAAGGGGTAAAATTAGTCACCTACTTGGTACTGGACCCAAACCAAGGGATCCCAGATTTGATGCCTGGGATGAAGCAGACGCTATGGTTATGTCCTGGCTGTGGAATTCAATGGTCCCGGAGATTAGTGACACATGTATGTTTCTTCCCACAGCCAAGGAAATATGGGAAGTTGTTCAGAAAACCTATTCCAAGGTGGGTGATGCTGCTCAAATTTATGAGATTAAAACTAAGATCGCTGCAGCTAAACAAGGAGGCCGTTCTGTTACTGAATATGCTAATTTGTTGAAAATTTTGTGGCAAGAGATGGATTATTATCAATGTTTTCAAATGAAGTGTAGTACTGATGCTGCCTTGATGAAAATGTTTGTTGAAAAAGAGAGGATCTACGAATTCTTAGCTGGACTAAATGAGGTGTTTGATCCTGTTCAAGTGCAAGTATTGGGGAAGGAAGATTTACCATCACTGGATGAGACCATTGCTGCAATTCAGAGCGAAGAAAGTAGAAGAGGAGTCATGGTTGAATCCCAATCAATGGAGAGTTCAGCCATGGTTGCAAGAAATGCTATAATTAAGTACTCTGGCCCAAGTCAGCAACCTCTTGGTGAAACTGAACAAACTAATGCATCCAAGGTGACAAATAAGGATTCTTTATGGTGTACCTACTACAAGAAGCCTCGACACACTTGAGAACAATGCTGAAAACTACATGGAAAGCCACCAAATGTCCAATAAAAATTCAACTGTGCAGAATGGACAGCCTAAGGGACAAGGGCAAGCCCATATGACCTCTACACAGTCTGGTGACGAAGTTAAATCTCATGAACCTGACAAGCTCAATAGAGAAGAAATTGAAAAGCTAAAGAGTTTGTTGGGGGCATTGGAGAAGCCACCAGAGACAGGTACTTGTTCTTTGGCATTCAAAAGTAAGTTTTCCTCTCTATATGCACTAAATGTCTCATGTACGACCTTTCCCAACTCTTGGGTCATAGACTCAGGTGCCACCGACCATATGACCCACTCCTCACACAAATTCATCACCTATGACCCTTGTCCAAGCAATAGGAAGATATCCATAGCTGATGGTTCCCTATGAACAGTTGCTGGTCAAGGAAATATTTTAATAAATCAAGCCCTCACACTTAAAAATGTCCTCCATGTACCAAATTTGTCTACTAACCTTTTGTCTATTCATAAATTCACAAAAGATTTGAATTGTAATGTTATTTTTTATCCTTCATACTGCATATTTCAGGACCAGGGTACGGGGAAGATGATTGGACATGTTAGAGAGAAAAATGGGCTTTACTATCTTGAAGAATCAAGTGAGAAAACTAGAACTGGAAACTATTTACCCCTGTCATATTTTTCTGAGTCTTCTATTTCTAATAAAGACAAAATCTGGCTTCAACACTTTCGTCTTGGACATCCTTCGTTTAGCATTCTTAAAGTAATGTTTCCATTATTATTTAAAGAAATTGATGTAGAAAACCTTTACTGTGATATTTGTGAACTTGCAAAACATAAACGTGCTTTTTTTCCTATTAGTAATAAAAGAACATCTATTTCTTTTGCACTCATTCATAGTGATATTTGGGGTCCTTCTACAATTCCTAATGTTTCAGGAGCTCGATGGTTTGTTTCATTTATTGATGATTGCACCCGTATGTCATGAATATTTCTTTTAAAACATAAGTCTGAAGTGAGTTTCATTTTTCCTATTTTTCACAACATGGTCAAAAATCAATTTGGAGTTGGAATAAAGAGGTTTAGATCAGATAATGCTAAGGACTATTTCAACAAAAACCTATCACCATATTTCCAAAAGGAGGTTATAATTCATGAGTCATCATGTATTAACACTCCCCAACAAAATGGGGTTGCAGAAAGGAAAAATGGTCACTTTTTAGCCATCACCAGAGCTTGTTTGTTTCAAAGAAATGTTCCTAAAAACTATTGGGGAGAAGCTGTTCTAACCGCAACCTATCTTATAAATAGGTTGCCTTCTCGGGTTCTTGCGTTCAAAAGTCCTGTGCAAGTTTTTTCAAAATATTTTCCAGACTTTCGCACTGCTAATTATCTTGTTCCTAAAATTTTTGGTTGTGTATCTTTTGTTCATATTCACTCCCATAATAGGGGAAAATTGAATCCACGAGCACTTAAATGTGTATTTGTTGGTTATTCCTCAACTAAAAAAGGATACAAATGTTTTTATCCTCCAACAAAAAAGTTCTTTGTGTCTGCTGATGTTACATTTGTTGAAAAAGAAAGCTATTTCGCTCAACCTTATCTTCAGGGGGAGACATCACTTATGGAAGATAAGGACAAAGACTTATTTTTGTTGCTGGAACTTGATGCTCATCATCCCCCTTCATCTACAAACCCTCTAGCTCTTACCCCTATTCATTCTCAAGGTTCCCCAAATCCAAATTCTGTTTCTATAGAAGCTGAAAACCCTTGTACTCCTGACTCTAAGTTTTATGGGCAGGATAAACAGGTTCAAAGTTCTAATCGCCCAATATTGACTTATTCAAGAACAAAAGCACTCATTGTTCAACCTATGCAAGTCCAAAAATTGAAACTAGCCCCTGGTAATGAGGTAATTAATCACACTGTACCTTCTCAAGAAAAGATTTCTAGTTCTAATGAAGATAATGACAATGATCTTCCTATTGCTATTAGAAAAGGCACCCCAAAATGTACCCAACATCTTTTATATCCGTTATCTCACTTTATGTCTTATGATAAGTTGTCACACACCTACAGAACCTTTCTCACACATCTAAACACCATAACAATTCCCAAGACAGTATTTGAGGCATTAAGTCATATAGCGTGGAAAAATGCCATGAAAATAGAAATGGAGGCCCTTGAAAAAAATAAGACGTGGGATTTAGTAGAGTTACCAAAGGAGAAGAGTCCAGTAGGCTGCAAATGGGTGTTCACTGTTAAATATAAGGCAGATGGGTCCCTAGAAAGATATAAGGTTAGGTTGGTAGCCAAAGGGTATACTCAAACTTATGGGATTGATTATTTGGAAACATTCGCTCCAGTTGCCAAAATGAACACTATGAGAGTATTATTATCTCTAGCTGCTAATCTTGGGTGGTGTATGCAGCAATTTGATGTCAAGAACGCCTTTTTACATGGTGATCTGGATGAAGAGATTTACATGGAAATTCCTCCTGGTTTTGGTTTGAATTTAGAAGGAAATAAAGTATGCAAACTTAAAAAGGCCTTGTTTGGCCTGAAACAATCCCCTAGAGCTTGGTTTGGACGATTTGTTAAGGTCATGACAGCCATGGGATATAAACAGAGTCAAGTTGACCATACTTTGTTTGTCAAACATTCAGCTTCAGGGGGAGTAACAACATTATTAGTGTATGTAGATGACATTATGGTAACAGGAAATGATTTGGAAGGAAGGGAAGCTTTAAGAAGATGCTTAATTAAGGAATTTGAGATAAAGGAACTCAGTAGATTAAAGTATTTTCTCGGTATTGAAGTTGCCCACTCAAAGCATGGAATCTTCATATCTCAACGAAAATACATACTGGATTTGTTGAAGGAAACGGAAAAAATAGGGTGCAAGCCAGCTGACAGCCCTATAGAACCGAATCATAGACTTAGTGAAGCTCATGAAAATGCAACAGTGGATAAAGGAGCATATCAGAGGCTTGTAGGAAAACTGATTTATCTTTCTCACACTAGACCTGACATAGCTTATGCAGTTAATATTGTGAGTCAATTTATGCATAATCCCAAATAAGTTCACCTTCAAGCTGTATACAGGATCTTGCAATATTTGAAAGGAACACTAGGGAAGGGAATTTTGTTCAAGAAAGGAGAAGGACTGACACTTGAAGCCTATACTGATGCAGACTATGCAGGATCTATTATTGATAGGAGGTCAACATCAGGTTATTGCACCTTTCTTGGTGACAACCTTGTGACTTGGAAAAGTAAAAAGCAAAACATAGTTGCCAGATCAAGTGCAGAAGCTGAGTTTAGAGCCATGGCAATGGGAATTTGTGAGCTACTGTGGCTGAAAATTGTACTACAAGACTTGAAAATTCAATGGGAAGCACCTATGAGACTTTATTGTGACAACAAATCAGCCATTAGTATAGCACATAATCCAGTTCAGCATGATCGCACTAAGCACATTAAAGTTGACCAACACTTTATAAAGGAAAAGCTGGACAGTAGCCTAATTTGCACTCCATTTGTATCTACTGGTGGCCAATTAGCAGATGTGTTAACCAAAGGTTTGAGTAACAAGGTGTTTCAAAGTATAATAAGCAAGCTGGGGATGGACAATATCCATTCACCATCTTGAGGGGGAGTGTGGAAAAACACCTAACTATGTTTCACTGTAAATATTGATGCCTTAGATAGAAGATCTTGATAGTTGTCAATCCCTAATTTGTAGGATTTGATTTAGTCTCTAATTTGTAGGGATTTTATTTAGTTTCCTTTCTTGTTGTTTTCTACATGTATATATTAACCTAGAATTGTATTGTTTGAGAGATTAATAAAACATAACAAATTTCTCCACAATTTCATTTCTTGATTACCAATTGACTATTTTCTCATGCGTTCTATGGCGTTGTTTTGAGGTTTCTTTTTAGCTTGAGCATAGAACTTTGAACTTTCTTTCAATGATATTCCTTATAGCTATTGATATATTTCTTGTGCAAATTAGAGCTGGTAGGAAACTAACCAATTATATTTTGGTCAGGGATGGCCCTACACCTTGCACAGGAAATTTTGGACATTGTATGTGCTGATTTGAAACCAGTTGCTTATGAGAATGGCTGCATAATTTATAGTCCAAACTAGATCTACTGCTTTGGCACCCATGCAATTTTGTCATAGGAAAAGAAAGCATGGTGCTACAACAAGATCTTCTGTGGGGCCACATGAAAGTACTGGTTGAGGATGGAAGCACCAGAAACCCATCTCCATCATCTTTGAAGATAGCTGCAATTGAGGCATTAGAAACTCTTCATTCTGTGGAATGGATATGGTGTGCTTAGTTATGGTTAATATTCTTGCCATCATCTAGGAATTTTGCTTTGGATTTAAGCCTGACCAAAATATGTTCCAAGGTTGAACAACTTGGTCAGTGCACTTTCATTTTCTCTTGGCAAGACTATTCAGTGCACCTAACCATGTTCCTTTTCTCTCATAGAAAATTAATTTTCTATTTCCAAGAATCATTTTTGTCCTTATCCCCAAACAAGGAAATTGTCAAATCATTTAGGAGGCATTTGCATTTTTCTCTGAGTTTCTGTCCTAAAATGTGTAGTGAACAGTTGAAGAACTCTAAAATGCTTCACCGGCTAGTGATTTGGTATCCTATTAACCGTCTGTTAATTTCTTTTTATTACCTCAGCAACAGATGATTGTAAATGGGGATGGAGCGATGAGAAGAATAGTTCTTCCTTGCCCAATGATCATGAATTTGAGGTAACCCTCTGCTTATCTTGAACGCATATGCGATTACAGCACTCATGAAAATATATGCATTCCAAATAGCCTCTGGTAGGAAGGTGGATATATTGCCTGAGGTATTTTCTCCACCCTTTTGTTTTGATTTGGTTATTTCTAAGTAACAAATGGAGTAGTTTGCATGGCATTGGAATTTAGCTGAACAGTAAAAAATCCCTCAAGCAAAATCCGAAATTGGCTGTATCTATCTAATTTTTAGCATATTTACTGTTATTATAGCTTGGCTGCTTATGATATATGTTTCTCTTTGATGGTATTCATCCTGCCTTTTGATAAATGAGTATTGATGTCAGTATTAAGAGAATTTTAATTGTAGAATCTGAAAATTATCGCCTGCTTTGAGGAATTATCAGCTTCCCACTCAAGTGCTCAACAGACTTGCAGCAACATGCATATGAACTCGAAGCAGTCATTGGCTTAGATGCTCATGCAGTTGAAATTATCATGCCTGCAGATGCAAGTTGTGAAGACATTGAGGTCATCTATAAATGCAGAATTTTCTTATTCCTTTTAGTCTTCTTCTTGGGACATTTGGGGTTTAAAAAAGTTTGTATTTGCTGGGCTTGACAGGTGCATTCTCCCCTCTTATTGCTGTAGTGATTATGACTGTGATCATCATTGTTATCTTCTTAATCCTATGATGATGATCATTAATAGTTTGAATTGGTCTGCAGTTCTAGACGCATAACATTAGACCATAAAATTATCTTCATTAACATCTTCTTCATCATCGTCGACATATTTTATTGATGATAATTGGACGAATTTGGGCCGACCATCTTCAGTCATGAAGTTATACTTAATATATGGGTACTCTGAATGTCTGTTCTTGATAATGTACACCAAATTGCATAAATAACAAAAACGATAATTAGATTTTCCCTAAAGTTGAAGTTATCCTGGAAGTATTGATTACAAATATGATGTTTAGAGATATGTTGGCATCTTTTATGGCTTTGATCCGAAGTGTCTGAGTCACATAGTCAGTCAAAATTCCTGTAGTATGGCTAGGTGTTGCTACTAGAGTTCTCTGCAACATGCTTATGTACCTTAGTTCTAATTGTAATTATGCTTTCATTGACTAGGCTATTATTTAGGCTTATTGTGTCTTGTTTTCACTTCATTAAATTTTGGATTCTCCTCTATATTATTGCAACAGAGCTGCTAATGTACTGAAAAAAAGAAATTTCTGACTTTCTGACTTTATACATTCAGCTTGTGTTATTGCGTCTCTAATTGGTGTAGGAATTCGTTTCTAAGCGAATCTTCTACCATTGGTTGATTTCCGATATTTCGGATGTATCGTTAGAGAGAACAAATGACTTGCTTAATTTGAGTTATGGTTTTCCCAGACTCCTGGTTTCCCTTTGGGCTTGATTTACCTGGCTTTGCAGTCCTTGGCATTATTTTATCAGGATGATAATATTGTTATTTCTTTTTGCAGACTGATGAAAAATTTTCATTCCTCAACTGTTATGTTCAACAGGCACCGGTGAAAGGGCTTCAACCCTGTATTCCAGAGAGTAAACATTCTGGGATGCTCAGTATTATCATTTTTAGGAACTAAGATCAGCATGAAGCTTCAATGCATGGTCTTAGGTCTGAGGCATACGAGCTTCTGAAGCCTCTGTGCCATCCATACCACCAGTTTGTCTTTCGTCAGCTACTGAATTTGTTCCAGTACCCGAGGCATCCTACCCTAGGGAGACCCAGAAGGTAGCATCTGTGCCATCTGTGTCCAGTGCAGATCCATCAGAACTCTGGCTCCCACCTAATGGGGTCCAATAGAAGTGAGGTATCCAACTGAGTGCTCAACTGAAACATCTACCTCAACTTCAACTTATGAGAAAAACAGTGAATGGGGTCAGAAATGTTGATGCAGCAGGCTGCGTAAACTCAAAGGCCAGCGACGCCACTTGTGATTCAAGGAAGCCGGATGCTGAAATTCGTCCAGAGAAGCAGAAGCTTGCAGCATCTTTGTTTGGCGGTTCATCAAAAACTTAAAAGAGCATATCTACATCTGGCCATAAGGCTGAAAGGCAAGCAAAAGCATCAGAGAAAACTGTGGCAGGAAGACAATTGTTTAACCACCATCAGACTGGCTTGATTTTGGGCGAAACGACTGTTCTCAGTAGTTCACCATCTATTAATCCGCTTAATCAGTAGTTCCTTCGATTATGAACTGGCCGGTAGTAATAAAATACCTGATATTATTGGACTATATGTAGAGAAGCTGACAGTGGGCTGAGTACTGGTGTTGCGAATCCTGTGCATGTACGCACCAATAAGGATGATCCCAATCTTTTATCTGAGTTAAACTCAACCACCAAAAATGCTCGTGGAGGCACGCCAACAGAGTACTCAACACAGTTTAGTAGAAGTCCAAATTAGAAGATCTCAACCTTCTTTGGAGAAGGATGCTCTTGTGAGGCAAATGGGTATGAACCCAGCAGGACCACCCCATTGTAGTTTCAAGGTAAAACGGCGTTGCATTCTGGATGAAATTTCCGACTTGCTGGGACAATGTTCCGAGTTGAAATGAGATGCGTTACAAGGAGCATGCTATGTTCGGAGAACATAAAGATCAAGCTCCTGCGCTGTCGCTACAAGCGGGAGAGGTTTGTATTTAAGAGTGCACAATACACGCTTTTCTAGGAATTTAGGAGCGGAGTTGGTTTATGTTGGGTGTTTCCCTTGAGCAAATAGATGCAAACATTTGGTACGGTTGAGTCATACTTCTTGTTATAATGCTGTACCAATGAGTTTCTTTTGGGATTTTTCATACCTTTTTATTTGATCAATGAGTTTCTGTTGGGATTTTTCATAACCTATTATTTGAAGTTTTCCTTCTAAACACCCAACATATCTCTCACCCTAATATTATCTCAAGTAAAAGGGCACTTGGGATAATATTAGGGTGAGAGATATTACCTTTTAGATTTTCAACGAGATATTGAACCAATTAATCAATGAGAAGTGTTCAATTATACACATTCTTCATTTAAAAGTGTTATTGAACGTACATTTGGACTATAGAAATAGAGATGAGAATTCTAAGAGGTATGCCAAGAAACCCATTCAAAAAACAAGTAAAGATCCCCACTAAACACACCATTAGGGAGGAGTAAGAAGTCTTAACTGTGACTACACTCCGAATTTAAATTAGTCAGGGCCCAATGCGGTCACCGGAAATTGGATGGTTTAAACAGAAAAAAAAAGCAAGTGAAGATAGTCATTACAACCATGGCATTGGATGATTATATTAGAAAGTTTGTTTTGCATGACCATCAATTTTTGAAGACATTGAAAATGACTCAAAATTTTCTCCAAATGAAGAAAAAAACATGGAGATTGTCATTCAAGAAGAGGATCGTGGTAGCAATACTCTTGAAGGTTGAGAGATTGAGAAATAATATGTTGCAACTTTAATGAGTGGATTAATATTATTGTTACACACACATATAGTATTATTTTTCTATAACCTACTTTGATTACAATAATTTTATATATTATGTAAATTTTTCTTTTCATCTGAATATTCTTTCTGTGAATTTACTCAATCAATTATTTGGTTTTTTTTGCATTTAATTTATTAAAGATTTAATGTTAAAAGCATTTATTTATCAATTTAATAATAATATATAAATATTTGTGTACATGTATGTAATAATTTTTTGTGAAAAATATTTATTATTTGAATTTATTGCAGAATGAAATAGCTAATGAAAAAATAATTTAGATATGTAATACAGAAAATAAATGTACCATAAAAATATCATTAAAAAAAAATTGAAGTAATAACAAATAAGTAAACGAGCCCATTTTTGTTATTACACATTGAGCATTACACTGTTGACTTTCGCTTGCTAAACGTGCACAGTAGATTATTTGAAAAGTGAATGTTAAATAATTTTGATTTACCTAACAAATATGTAATGTTTGATTTCATAAAATCATGGTAGAAGCAAAGCAACTTTATTCTAGCTATAGCTATTAAATTATCCTAATTTCAGATTGATTCCAAAGAAGTCAAGAATCAATGCCAGAAAAATTTAATTGTATTTTGTAACTTCACTAGAATTTTACACCAATATTTCCTACAGTAGATAGAATACACATGCTTAAGTTGTCAGTTCATGAACCCTTAATTTCAATTTGTTTTTTTTAAAATTATCTTCTCCTCCAATCAAGAAGAACATAAACACAAGGGAAAGTGATGGGTCACCATCCCTCAATATTTGTTAATCATTGTATCTAAGGATGACAAAAAGATCTGGGTTTGGCCTAGGTCCAAAAAAAATCCAAAAGATCAAAATATGCATATTAAATAATATAGATTTGAATGCTAAAATTAAAATTTGTGCGTGTTCGGATTTTTAGATCCATAATATTTTAAATTAAATTAAATTGAATATATATAAATTAGATGGAAAAAGTTTAAACTTATCTGGATTTGTGAATTTACGGTTGTGTTGGTCTCAAATTTATGTTATTCTTGATATTTGATTTACGTTGTGATATTTTTATTTGGGGATTTATAGTGTTGTTGTATTTTATCTAGGTATTGAATTGTTGACTGTTAAATTATAATTTTATTTGGTAAATTTATTGAATTTTAAATTGTATTTGAATTTAACATCATAAGGATTTGGATATCCGAAAAATCCACCCACAATATGCATGGATATTACTCGCATTCGGATTTGCATTTTTTTTTTTTTGTAGATCCAAATGTGGATTCAAATCTTACCAACGTAGTTTCGGATTTGGATACATCTACATCCAGATTTAGATCCAAATTTTTTTAGATCTGAATACATCTACATCCAGACCTAAATCCAAATTTTACCATCTCTAACTGTAACATGTAGAGAGATCTTATAAGTAGTGGACATTAATATAAATTCTCTTTAAACTGCTTTTTAAATTTTTAAATTTAAATAAAGATGGAAGTTAATATTAACTAAAACATGAATAATTAATTAAGCTAAAACAATAATTATTGACTCTATTAGATGGGTCACTTTAGGAGATGAAAATCTGAAAATATATCTTATATTCTCCCACTTAATGTATCTAATCACACCTCTCTCTAGATGTTTTAACTTTATAGTCAAAGAAAAAATAAAAAATCATTAATCTTTGCAGCAAGTAATTAAAAGCAAGTATTGCCTCCCATGCATTATAAGGTAATCTTGTCTTCGAGTGAGTACTATACATGGCATATATCATAAGAATAAGCTTCCAAATGCTAATTCTGGGTCCTTTTTTATTTTATGTTTTAATCAAATATCTATACATGTTGTCATTCTCTAACTGTATGTATACAAACTATATATATGTGATGACAATTTGACTATTTAAAAAATTTGGAATCAAATTGAATAAACTGCACAGAACATGGTATCTCAATTACATACTATTCACATAACATATCTAACGTGTTCCTACTTCAAATGCAATATTAGGCATCCTGCAAACCACAGAAACATATAGGAAGTTCTTAGGAGGAGTGGACATTAATATAACTTCTCTTTAAACTGCGATTTAAATTTTAAAATTTAAATAAGGATAAGAAATTAAATTTAACTAAAATATTAATCAAGCTAAAATAATAATTATCGAGTCTATTAGATGGCCACTTTAGGGCATGGTTATCTCAGGACATGCCTTACAAAATATAGTGAACAGAAGGGAGATAAAAAAAAAAAAAAATTGGTGACAAGGGTGTTAATGAATAACAAGTTGAACGCGTTGACGTAGAATTTTCTCTAGTACTTTGGCACGCTCTTTGGCACCTATTTTAAGCTTATTATCCTCGTACTCCCAATAGGATCCCCAGTTGGGTTCGAGCGTTAGTATTAATAATCATTTTCTCAAGCGTGGCATTTCGAAGAATGGAGAATGCAAGTTCAAGATCAATTGTCTCTCCACGGAACCCGATCAATTCAACCACTTTGAGATGTCGATGAGGCCATTTACGAAATCGCCGTATTTTTCTTCTCCTGCTCGATAAACCGTGCATCAACTGCAACAATAAATGACAGACATGGCATCATGATCGTATGCCTTGAGAAAATGCAACAACCTTCATAATAAAATGAGACTGATGTATGTTGTGCGCGGAATACGGAATCAAGCGCACTAAATAATTATAAAAAAATAAAAGAAACAAAATTTATGTGGTTCGGCAATATGTCTACGTCCACGGGAGTAAGAGAAAAATAATTATATTATTAATAATTATTTGAGTACAAATTTGAGTAAAGAAATCTCACTTTCCTAGAACTTAAATACACCCAGTACTCTCATACACACTCTCCAATTGCTCACACTCTCAGAACTCTAAAAAATTTAGAAACTTATAAACTTAACAAATTTTTAGGATGCTAAACAAATGAAAATCTCCCTCTATTTATAGGAAGTATTTTGCATTATTACAAATTCAACGCTCACCAACAATTTGCCAATTTGTCAAGATAGTTTTGAATTTGTCAAACTGTCACATGCTTCACCAACTTATTTGGTTTCAATTTCTAAGGGCCGGTGCCAACTTTGCCCAATTATTTCAACACATTTTGTATTTTCTCCAAAGCTTGCATGCTAGCTGTTGAAAAGTTGGCTTTGGTTGCTGAATTTTCAACAATTCTCCACCTCGGCGAATATTTAGCCAAATTTGAGCCGACTACTAATGGATCATCATCCCCAAAGTGGCTGCATCTTTGTGACTGCCTACGTACCCAAAATTTGGGATCAAACTAACCGTAGTTCAAAATTTCCGAAGGACATAACTTAACACAATCGAAGGATTTGAATTAGTTTCAAGCAATGTTGAAAATTAACTCCAGAAATTACCTTCGTCAACATATCTGATTGATTATCTTTTGTATCGATCTTCTTCAACAACACATCACCGCTCTCGATAATCTCCCTCACATAATGATATTTCACATCTATGTGCTTTGTCCGAGCGTGATATGTTTGATTCTTCGCAAGGAATATCGCACTTTGATTGTCACAGAAGACTGCAATGTTCTCCTGGATTACTCCCAAATCACCTAACAAGCCTTTCAACCAGATAGCTCCCTTTACAGCTTCAGTTGCTGCCATGTACTCTGCTTCCGTAGTGGACAGAGCAATTGTCGATTGTAGAATCGACCTCCAGCTAACCAGACCTCCACCCAATGTGAATACATAGGCCATTGTTGATCTTCGCTTGTCAAGGTCTCAAGCGAAATTAGAATCACAATACCTAACACATTGTTGACCACAATCCTTCTTGAACAATAATCCAACATCAACTGTCCCATACAGATATCGGAGAATCCACTTTACCGCAAACCATTGATTTTTACCCGGATTATGCATGTATCTACTAACCATGCTCACTGCTTGAGATATATCAGGCCTTGTGCATACCATAGTATACATAAGACTACCCACAACACTAGCATATGGAACACGAGCCACGTAATCACGCTCCTCTTGAGATTTAGGACATGAAGAAGAGCTTAATTTGAAATGAGGAGCTAAAGGTGTACATACTGATTTAGTTTTGTCATCCATACCGAATCTTTCTAGCACTTTCTTCAAATAAGACTTTTGAGTCAACCATATGCTTCTATTCTTCTTGTCTCTACGAATCTCCATCCCAAGTATTCTTTGTGCATCACCCAAGTCTTTCTTCTCGAACTCAGAAGCCAGCTGCTTCTTTAATCTTTCGATCTCATCTCTATTCTTCGAAGCTATAAGCATATCGTTGACATAGAGTAACAAACAGATGAAAGCTCCATCTGCAAGTCTTTTAAATAAACGCAATGATCGTGTTCACTTTTGGTGAATTTTTACCCTTGTATAAATTGATCAAATCTTTTGTACCACTGCCTTGGCGACTGCTTCAGTCCGTATAAAGATTTAATCAACCTACACACATGATTCTCCTTTCCAGCAACTTTGAAACCACAAGGCTAAATCATATAGATTTCCTCCTCCAAATCTCCATGTAAGAACGTCGTCTTAACATCCAACTGAGCCAACTCTAATTCATATTCTGCAACTAAGGCAAGTAGGATACGAATGAAAGTATGTTTTACAACTGGAGAGAAAACTTCATTGTAGTCAATACCTTCCTTTTGAGCAAAACCTTTTGCCACGAGCCTTGCCTTGTATTGAGGAGTTGTTTGATTAGGAAATTCTTGCTTTTTGGTATAGACTCATTTATTACCAATAGCCCTTTTTCCCTTTGGTAACTTTACAAGTTTCCAAGTCTGGTTTTGATGGAGAGATTTCATCTCTTCCTCCATGGCTAACTTCCACTGATCATTTTCACTCCTGCGTAATGCTTCACCGAAAGTGTTGGGGATGTCATCATCAATAACTGGAAGTGCATAGCCTACCACCATATCTTTAGTAAGCCATCCAGGTTTCTTTATATCTATTCGTGGCCTCCTTGTTGCTATAAAATCATCATTATCTATATCATTAATTGTTTCTTCATTTTGTGGGACATCAGAAGAAACAACCTCTTTTTCAACTCTAGGTGTCACCTCCATAGTTGAACCATTCTTTGATGTAGAACTAACTGGTACATATGGAGTTGCATCGAACTCCACCCACTGCAATACCTCTTTGATCTTGTTCTCCACCTGCTGAGAACTTGAAGCTTTTATCATTGAAGATTCATCAAATGTGACATTTCTACTACACACAAATTTTTTGTCTTCGAGATCCCAAAACTTGAAACTTTTACTCCACCTTTGAATCCCATAAAGATAGCTTTTCTAGCACGAGGATCTAGTTTACCATCTTTGATATGATAATAAGCTGAAAACCTAAATATACGAAGGGAATTATAGTCTTGTGCATAATTTTCAGACCACATTTCCATAAGAGTTTTACCTCTAATTGCAGCAGAAGGCAACCAATTTACCAAGTGACTTGCGTAGCTCACAGCTTCATCCCAACACTTTTTATCTAAACCAGCATTAGATAACATACACCGTACCTTCTCCAGTAAAGTACGATTCATACGCTCAGCCATACCGTTCTATTGCGGAGTATGTCTCACCGTGAAATATCTTTTAATACTATTGTTCTGGCATACTTGCAAGAATGGATCAGAAGTATATTCACCTCCATTATCAGATCATAATATTTTGATCTTTCTGCCAGTTTGAGTCTCCACCAATTTCTTCCATTTTACGAAAATCTCTAGAATCTTATCCTTTGCTCGCATGGTGTATACCCACACACGTCTAGAGAAATCATCAACAAATGTAACAAAATAATAGCTTCCACCAATTGATGCAGTCTTGGTTGATCCCCCATACATCATTATGAACATATTTAAGGATCTCACGAGTATCGTGATTAGCTGTACCAAACTTGACCCTTGTTTTCTTGCCTACTACACAATGCTCACAAAAATTTAATTTACAGGTTTTGATACTTTTTAAGAGTCTATGCCTCATTAGAGTTTGCAAAGACTTCTCTCCAGCATGTCTCAATCGTACATGCCATAGCTTGGTAGTGTCACTGTGCGCTTCAACAACATTTGCTTCATCAGTTGTACCTCCCTTCAAATAGTACAGATTGTGACGCTGAACCCCTTGTAGAATCGCCATAACCCCATGTGTAAACTTCATTGTGCCATCTTTAATGGTAACTTTGTAACCTTTAACTTCCAAAGCACCCACAGAGATTAGATTTTTCTTTAAAGCTGGAACAAATCTACCCTCTTTGAGTTCTCTAACCATTCCATCAAACATTTGGAGCCGAATTATTCCTATCCCCATTGTGCGACAAGGTTGATCATTTCCCATTACAACTGCACCGGATTCCAGATTACGAAAATCCGTAAACCATTCATTAATAGGACACAAATGATAGGTTGTTCCAGTATCAAGTATCCATTCGCTCGAACTAGCCACATATGCTGCATGAGTGATACTTAGTGAATAATCAGAGTCCTCATCTTTCCGTGCCATATTTGCTGCTGCTGGTTTCTTCCCATCTCTCTTTTGAGCCTTTGGACAATCTTTCCTCCAATGCCCATTTTCATTACAAAAGGCACACTCATCTCGAGCTAGATTTCTGCTTCTCGATTTGGATCGAGAATTCTTTCCACCACCCTTTTTCTTTTTCTCCATCGCCCAATCTCTGCTCACCAAAGCTTCAGACGATGCTCGTTCAGAATTTTTATTATTATTTCGAATCTCCAAGTTAGTCAATGCTGTGCAAACATCTTTGAAAATGATCACACTCTTCCCAAATATCAAAGTAGTCACAAAATGGCTATATTCCTCTAGTAGTGAGTGTAACAAAATCATAGCCTTGACTTCATCCTTAATATCTTCATCAAGATTCTTCAAATCAGCAAGTAACTTTTCAAATCTTGAGACATGATCGTGCATTGACACCCCAGACTTCATTCGAAAGCCATATACTTGGCTCATTGTATGAAGATGATTTTTAGGACTTTTCAGCAGGTACTTCTCCTCCAATGTACGCCACAAAGTCACCGCACACTCCTCATCTTTCACCAAGTATTTCACCTCCTTAGTCAAACAAGATCTGATCTGACCACAAGCTTTCTCGTTTATACGATCCCAAATTTCTTCATCATACAAGTGTTTTTTATTTTTAAGAACAACATCGAGATCGATTTGAAGAAGGGCATCCATAACTTCGCCCCTCTACATGCCGAAGTTGATTTTCCCATCAAACTTTTCAACATCGATCTTCTGGCCTCCTATAACAGGTGCTGAATAGCGATTTGACAAATCTCATCTCCCACCTGAAGTGTCTCCTGAAATAGTCTCGGTAGATCTCTCCTCAATTCTGAAAGTTTCACCTTCTACCATTTTCTCAACGAACTATTTCCACTTGAAAAATAGCCTCTATGATGTTAATTTCGCGTGAATAAATGCACTAGGAAAGTTCCCAGGAAACTGGACGGGAACTCGGTCCCAATTAAAAATCAGAATCCTTAGACTCTTATCGCCTTTGTTGACAGAACTTTCCTAGACATGCAAAAATACACACTACTTACAATAGACTGTCTCCCAAGTACAAATGGCCGTCTCCACCGTATTCGTGAATAATATCGTATGTGAATAGTACCGTATACGTGAACAGTACCGTATCCCCCAACTACGAACCGTCGGCTCTGATACCACTTGTTGTGCGCGGAATGCGGAATCAAGCGCACCAAATAATTATAAAAAAATAAAGGAAACAAAATTTACGTGGTTCGGTAGTATGCCTACGTCCACGGGAGGAAGAGAAAAATAATTGTATTATTAACAATTATTTGAGTACAAATTTGAGTA
>VKKW01000589.1:0-40569 GCA_018350135.1 Citrus trifoliata | reverse complement strand
GTGGATGATATCTTACGATCTCTTGAGATGCATCCGAGCGGATATGTTCAACGTGAAATTCAAAATTTTTGTTGAAGCAGTTCCAAAAGGAAAGTGCACAGTTTAGTCTTGGGAATCTGACTCTAAAAGACTCTATTTGCCAATTTATAAGAAAATTGGATGGGAAGCATATTCTCGACCTATAGAGGGCGTTCAAGCCGTTACTGTACGTAAAACCAGAGGAAGATGTAAACCACAGTCACAACTGCCAGTAAATATCATTTTATTTTACTGTTATTTTATCTTTTGCATTATTATTATTATTGTGTTTTTTTATTTTATCTAATCACTGTTTGCTTTTTCTTTTCACTGTTTGTCTTTGAATTATTAAGTTAAAAGCTTCACGCGTCATTTGACAAACACACCACCCTATTTACAGATGTATATCATTATGCCCGTCACCAAGATCCTTAAATAAAAACTTCTTTTCAAGCACTCACAAATTGTTTCTTTTTAGAATTGTTCTAATGACAGCAACCTCAAGCAGTCAACTTAAAAACATTTGTGTGCTTTCTGGATTTCGTTATGGAAAGTATAAGGAGTTCGTTCAGGCAGTCATAGATCTTGGTCATGCTATAGCAGAGAAGAAACTACATTTTGTATATGGAGGAGGTGACCGAAGGTTATCAAAGCTTGTCTCTGAAGCTGCTTTCATTCGAGGAAGCCAAGTGCTAGGCATCATTCCAAAAGCTTTAAAACCTTTAGGATGTCTACCAGACTCACCAACAGGAGAATAGTTATTTGTCTCAGGTATCTAAGAAAGAATATCTGAAATGTTGAATCATGCTGACACTTTTATTTTCTTGCCAGGAGATCTTGCAACTTTGGAGGCGCTAATTATATTTGCTTCTTGGGCCCATTTGAATATCCATAAAAAACCCATCAGTTTGTTAAATGTTAATAACTCTTATGATGGCTTAATAACATTTCTTAATCATGCAATAAAAAATTATTTCATTCCATCCTCAGCGAAAAAACTCTTCATTTGTGCTCCTACTGCTAATGAGTTACTTGATCTTTTGGAAGCTTACAAACCAGAGCCAGATCCCATGACTTTGGCGTTGGATTGGGCAACTGATGATGTGGCAGTCACTCTCGTAAAAAGTGTAAATTAGATTTAACTCTTCGTCTGTAAATATTTCCAGTAGTGGCCAGGTGATATCTTCTAAACTCTACTCATTTCTTTAGACATTGGGGACAATGTCTCCTTCAAGTTGGAGAGAGGGAATAGTTAATAATTATGGAATGTCTCAGTCCTAGTGATGTTTTTACTAATTTTTGTTGTAAAGACTTTGGATAAAATTTGAGTTGAAGATGACAGAATATACAATGTACTGTCTCTAGAAACGCATCTTCTTAACTTTTGTGTTTTCTTTCAAAAAAAAATGTTTCTAACTTTTTGTTTTTGGTCTTTTTCTCTTAATCATCTACTTAAGTTTCTACAATTAGTTCCAATTTTTTAGTGTTTTCTTAAAAAAAAATTATTTTCTTTTTCGGTGTGATCTTTTAACATTTGATAACATGATGATTTTCAAATTTTGGTATTCGTATTATCTTTGGCCTTGAGTTATGTTACACTATGTTTTTCCCTTTGCATGTTGAAACGTAAATTGAGAAATTGAATGAGTAAAATTGATTAAGCCATTTGGAAGAATGTACATGTTATGAAAAGACCAAGCGAGTTTTTGAGCCTATTATCTTTGGAGAGTACCCTTGTTTACTTATACAGCTTCACAATTTATTATACAAGATCTCAATATTTTCTTTAAAAAAAAAAGATTGTGGAGCCACATCGAAAAGTCCATTGAACTAGTGGATATGAAAGATTATATAGAACCCTAAAAGATGACAGAAGTCCATATTTGACCCGTTTGAGCCTTTCTAGCCAACCCTATTATAAAGAATCTATAGTTAACCTCTTTGAGCCTTTGAAAAAAAAAAAATTTCTTTGGTAACCTATCATATTTTCATACTCCAATGAGGAGTATCACCTTATGTTTTATGTTTTCCATCACTCAATTATGTTTAAAAATAGGGATGATTATGTATTCCTAATAATGGTGCTATAAAAAAGAAAAAAAAAAGAAAGATGATATGTATATATCAATTAATAAAAAAATAAAAAAAATAAAAAGAAGAAAAAGAAAAAATCCAAGCAAAAGAAAAAACACCTTATAATATCCAAAAAGTCCCTTATTTTTCAAACATATATTTTGGTTTCCTTATTACCTTTTTTGTTAGCCATAACTCTAGCCTACGTTATGTCCTAATAAAAGTTCTTCTCGATTTTTTGGAACTATAGTCTGAAGTAAAGCTGGTGATATGGACTAAAAGATGTGGTGATGCATAAAAATAGAAATAAATTTTGCTAGTAATTCATTGGACTTGAGATCATTTTATTTTTAAGTTGTGGGCATTATTTTTTTTTTATTGGTGAGAGTGTATGATATTGTTTTATTATTTTTTTTCAAATCTACCATATTTTTTTTAGAGTGACAAATTAATTTGGGGTATATCTTATTTTGAGAGAGTCACTCTTAATCGTGAGATTTTGGGGTTTGATGTATCATTCTTAAAAGTGGCTTGATTAATGTAGCTCTGATAATTAATCATTTTACAGGATTTTACTAAATAGTTTTGTGCGGGTGTCATTTTCTTTAGACTGAAGATAATGTTTATACTTTTATTCGATTGTTGTCATTAATTTGATGGAAGAAGCAAACACAATTTTCAAAAAAAAAAAGATTTTCAATTTGAGTTTGAAATTTTCTCTAAAATTTTTACCGCTTAAATTGCTAGGGCCTAGTAATAAACTGGTTGGGGGGTGTGATTGACACTAAAAAGTGTATATTTAATAAGGATAAAATTATTAATTTTTCACTTATTGTGTCGATTAATGCGTTCATTATTTTTAAATTATTTTAATACTCCCCAAATATATTTTATGTTAAATTAATTCGTAATTTGTTAATTTTTATCTTGTAAATATTTTTCAGGAATAAAGATGGAATTGGAATTGAAAGCAGGAACAAAGAAGAATTACTGGAACACAATTGAAGAGATGTAATAATAAATAAAATAAAAAGAACAAAAGAACAAAAACATTTGGTGATGATCAGGAGGCCTTCACGCCTCCTGACCATCACACAATTCAATATATATATATAATATAATAAATAAATAAAATATTAATATTAATAAATAAATAAAAAAGAGATGATTTACTTTGCCTATAAAAGGCAAAGGGTGGCACGCCAAGAGGGGGATCCTTTACAAAAAGCCGGGAGAGCCAATTTGGAGAGAGCCAATTTGGGGAGAGCGATTTTGAGAGCTGAAGCCGAGACTGAAGAATTTCAACCTTTCTTTCTTTCTTTTCTTGTTTCCGTTTGTATCAATTTTCTTTATAATATATTTCAAAAAGTTTATCAAATAAAAAGAGAGTTGTATTTTCTTTCAATATGAGTAGCTAATTTTATTAAGCTGAGGTGAATGGTGAAGCCCAATGTTTCAAGCTATTAATTATTATTATTTTCTCAAATGAGTTTTTAAGTTTATTTAATTCTTTTCTAATTATTTTTATATCATGTTAATTTATAAATCTCACTGGATTTTATGATATTTTGACGTAATGTCGACAAATTAATATAATGTGGCACATTAGGTACTTTATTCTATATTTATCCACACACATAGAATTAAATGATATAATAATTAATCGGTAAAAGTGAGGCAAAATATAAATGAAAGAGTATTAAAATTATAGTTTGAATACAGAGAGTGAATCCTAAACCTTAGCTTATTTTTAAATTGATTTCAAATAATTTCTTTTCCCCACAATTAATTTTCTTAGTTTTACTAGATTTAAAACTCCATGTGGTTCGATCCCGGTCTCACCGGGTTATATTATAACTAGACACTCTTATACTTGAGAGTAATACACTTTTGAGTCGTGTCAAAAATCACAAAAATAAAATAGAAATTAGTTCTTCTTCTTATTTTTCTTGTTTTCTATTTCATTATGGGGATGTATTTGATGGCTAAAACTCTTTAGTTATCTTTTTTTTCATAAAGCATGAACTAAATCTTGTTATGGTTGAGTGATAAACGATCTTGATAGATGTTTGACTAATATAAGCATGTTGCTCTGTGTTTGCTATAGCATTTTGTCTTAATTGATTTATTTTATTCTCTATTTCGGCTGACCATCCATTTAGTTTCATAAATTGTCTTAATTTCATTTGAACAAAACTGCACTGTTAAGATTGCTGTAGGAAGTGTTATAATATCAATTCTTGTAGAGATGATCTGAATACTCATCAATATATCACTTATTGTGTACACTTGCACATTGACACCTCTAATATTATAGACTGCACATATAATATTTTTGGTGTTGTTGCCGAGGATTGATTGTTCATTGTGATTTGTGAATTAATTTTTAACAGTGCTAATTTTTAAATTTTATTTTAATTTGTTTATTTTGTCGATATAAAAACCTTGCATGCGCAAATATAAACCTATTGAATTCTATTTTGATCTAAAAAGTAAAAGAACTGCAATGAGATTGAGAAAAGAGCAAAGAGATTCAAAAGTTGCTGTAGCAATGGATGATTTGCAAGATATAGGGAATTTAAATCCTCGAGGAGAAATAAAACTAGTAAATGCACAAGAAACTCAAGAAAGTCAGAATAGGTAGATTACTTATGAGCCACCAGGGAACAACATTATTCATATGGCAGATGATAGAGATAAAGCCATTGAATTTATGCAGCGTTGACACCTCAAGCCATAAACCGTGGAATAGTTCGATCCGAAGTGCAAGCTGACAATTTTGAGCTTAAACCCATGATGTTTCAGATGCTTCAAACAGTTGGGCTGTTTAATGAGCTGCCATATGAAGATCCTCATTTAGATCTTAAGCTGTTTTTTTGAAGTGACTGATTCTTTCAAGATTGCTAGAGCATCATATGAAGTATTGAGGCTCAGACTTTTCTCATTTTCTTTGAAAGATCGAGAAAGGACATGGTTGAACTATTTACTACCTGACTCCATTACAAGATAGAATAACTTAGCAGATAAATTTTTGATGAAATACTTCCCACCAACTAAAAATACAAAATTGAGGAATGAGATCATATCTTTCCATTAACTTGAAGATGAGAGTTTGTATGATGCATAAGAAAGAATCAAGGAGTTACTCAAGAGATGTCCTTATTATGGTATTCCTTACTACATACAGTTCGAAACTTTTTACAATTGTCTTAACCCAAGCACTAGATTAATGGTGGATCTTTCAGCAAATGAGGCTTTCTTATCTAAGTACTACAATGAGGCCTATGAGATTTTGAAGAGAATAGCCAACAATAATTATCATTGGCCATCAACCAGACAAGCTGTCATGACCTAACCCAGACCTGACAAGATATTGTTCGCTTTTAGCCTTAACAAGGCCCGTATTATTTTTTTTAGGGAGCCTATATACCCCAAAACAAGTCTTGCTAATTAAGGTATTGATCACCCCTTATAAAGCCAATATTTCTCCTGTATTTTTACTGATGTGAGATTTGCCTAGGGTGTTACATTCACCCCCTTGGGGACTCAGCGTCCTCGTTGAGATTTGCCCTACTATCGTTCAAGAGGACACGCGAAGCCGCTCTGATACCATAATGTCATGACCCAACCCAGACTTGGCAAGATATTGTCTACTTTGGACCTTAACAAGGCCCACACAGTTTTGTTCCTAGAGGGCCCATACACCCAAAAACGCGTCTTACCAGTTAAGGGGTAGATCACCCCTTATAAACCCAACATCTCTCCCGTGCTTTGCTGATATGGGATTTGCCTAGGGTGTTCCACAAGCTGCAGCAAGAGGAGTAATATGGGTTCATAACGTAAATGCCTTGACAACACTATCAGCCTAAGTTACCTCATTAATAAATATGGTGAAGACTATGACCACTGCTCCAGCAACTGTCAACCAAGTTGCTAATGTATCATGTGTTTATTGTAGAAAGGGGCACTTATTTGACAATTGTCTTGGGAATCCAGCCTCAGTTAACTATATGAGCAACTTCAACAGGCAGAACAATCAATATTCAAATGCCTATTTTCCCAGATAGAGGCAACACCCAAACTTTTCATGGAGCAATCATAATCAACATGCTGTAGCATCGAGTGGGCAAAATAGACCCGCTTAACCACCTAGATTTCATTAACAAAATCAGAGGTAAAGAAACACCAACAATGACCAACTCAATTCTCTTGAGGCTTTGCTTAAGGAATACATTGTGAAGAATGAAGTGGTTGTACAAAGTCAAGTAATATCCTTAAGAAATTTAGAAAATCAGATTAGATAGCTTGCTACAACATTAAGTAACAGACATCAGGACAGTTTACCCAGCAACAGAGCAGTAACCTGCTCTGTTCAGAAACAAGGCAAAAGAGAAGTAACCTGCACAACTTGTTGCAACAGAGCAGCTTAGACATCTACCACCTTTTCGACAACGATATAAGAAGAAAAGGTAAGACAAGCAATTCAGTAAGTTCTTAGAAGTGTTGAAGCAACTACATATCAATATTTCTTTAGTAAAAGCTCTTGAACAAATGTCAAATTATGTTAAGTTCTCGAAAGATATTCTAGTAATGAAAATGAGACTTGGAGAGTTTGAAACAGTTGCTCTAACTCAAGAATGCAACCATATGCTTCAGAATAAAATACCTGAGAAGTTGAAAGATCCAGGAAGTTTTACAATTCCAAGCTCCATTGGAACTAAATACAAAGGTAAAGCACTATGTGATTTGGGGGCAAGCATTAATCTTATGCCTTTATCAGTGTTTAAGCAATTAGGAGTTAGAGAAGTTAGACTTACAACAGTGACTTTACAACTTGCTGACCGATCTTACGTTTATCTAGAAAGGAAGATTGAAGATGTTTTGATAAAAGTGGATAAATTTATTTTTCTAGTAGATTCCATAGTGTTAGACTTTAAGGCAGACAAAGAAGTGACAATCATTCTAGGAAGACATTTTTTAGCTAGAGGAAAGACCATAATTGATATGTAAAAAAGAGAGTTGACTATACAGATGAATGGCCAGCAAGTTACATTCAATATGCTAGATGTTATGAACAGTCTTGATGAAGTTGAAGACTGTAATTTTATCAGTGTTGTAGATTCGTTGTGATAGAGAGATTAAACAATTGCTGCAGTAAGGAGGAAATCGATGTTGTAACATTTGAAGAACTTAGAGATGAAGATCCTGTAGCATGTAACATAGCATAGTTAAAAGGGAAGCAACCCATAAGGGCTGTCATATATTTTGAATCTTTAGAACTCTCAGACAGGGAAGTAAAACCGTTTATTCGTTCTATTGAGTCACCTCTTATTATAGAATTAAAATTTTTGCCTTCACATTTAAAATATGTTTATCTTGGTGCCAATGACACACTACTTATAATTATTTCATCTGCTTTGAGTGCAGATAAGGGGAATAGCTTGGTGGATGTATTGAGGAGATATAAGAAAGCTATTGGATGGATCATAGCAGATATCAACGGAAGCAACCAATCTATATGCATCCAAAAAATTCTACTAGAAGACTGCTATAATAATTCTATAGGCCAATAAAAAAGATTAAATACCATTATGAAGAAAGTTGTAAAGAAGAATATCATCAAGTGGATTGATGCTAAAATTATTTACCCAATATTAGACAGCTCATGGGTAAGTCCAGTTTAATGTGTTCCAAAGAAAGGTGGAGTAACCGATGCAGCAAATTAAAAGAATGAGCTCATTCCTACAAGAACATTGATTAAAAGAATCTCTAAGTAAGAAAGGTATCACAAAAACATTTCTTGATGAGTAATTGTTGATTTTATGACAATCTCAGATGCTACAACAATCGGGTTTCCAATAGTATGTAGATTTTGCCAACTATTTGGTGAGTGGACTATTACCATCATATATGAGTTACTAGCAGAAAAGAGATTTCTTTATGATGTAAAAAGTTATCAATCAAATAATCCCTATTTGTACAAGATGTGTTCAGACCATATAATCAGATGATATGTACTAGATGAAGAAATTTAAGTTATTTTACAATCCCGTCATATCGCAGCATATGGAGGTCATTTTGGAGGGCACAAAAAAGCAGAAAAAGTCCTTCAATCAGGCTACTACTGGCCCTTTATTTTTAAAGATGCTTATGAGCTTGTTAAATGTTATACCAGGTGTCAAAGGGTAGGAAACGTCTCTAAAAAATATGAGATGCCACTTACTAACATTTTAGAGGTTAAACTCTTTGATGTATGAGGTACAGATTTTATGGGATCGTTCCTACCCTCTTTTGGCTATCTGTACATCCCAGTAGCTTTAGACTATGTCTCTAAATGGTAGAAACTGTAGCATTACCAACTACTAATGTCAAAGCAGTAGTTAAATTCCTTCAAAAGAATATATTCTCAAGATTTGGCACTCCAAAAACTATCATTAGTGATGAAAGAACACATTTTTGCAATAGAGCATTTGCCACAACACTGGCTAAGTATGAATCAAGCACAAGGTTGTTACAACGTATCATCCACAAATAAGTAGATAGGCAGAGGTATCCAATAGGGAGGTCAAGAAGATTTTGGAAAAAATTATGAGTCCCAACAGGAATGATTGGTCACTTAGATTAAATGACTCTTTATGGGTGTATAGAATAGCCTATAAAACTTCACTTGGCATGTCACCGTACAAAATTATTTATGGAAAAGCCTGTCACGTGTCATTAGACCTCGAGCACAGACCATATTGGGCAATCAAGTAACTGAATATGGATATGACTGCTGCATCAGATCAAGCAAAATTACAACTTTCAGGTTATTCTCCTGTGAAAATGCAAGATTTATAAAGAGAAGACCAAGCAGTGATATGATCAAAGAATCTAAAGAGGGAACTCATTCCAGACACTCAAGTCTTGCTCTACAACTCAAGATTAAAGTTCTTTCCTCGGAAATTGAAATCTAGATGGTTAGGACCTTTAAAGCTTATTAAAGTATATCCTCATGAGGCTGTTGAACTTCTAGATGAAAGAACGGGTCAAGAATTTAAAGTTAATGGACATAGAGTAAAGGATTACATAAGAGCTAGTGTAAATCACCCAAATGAGGGCTTGTTCCTAAGGGATCCCACATGAGCAAGCAAGGATAATCATACTGAATTACCTAAAATCAAGTGCTAATTGAGAGGCAGCCTAATGATTAGGGGAGTTATTTCAAATTTTCTTTAAACATTAAGTCTAGTTTTCTTGCTTTTAATTTAATATTTTTATCATTTCAATCAATTATTTAATTTCTTTTATTGTAACACATTTTTAAAAAAAATTAGGCAAAGAAACCGATAAGAATTGTTGTAGTATTATAGGCAACATGGTAGTTACGTAGTGGTTCTCATCACATAGGAGACTTTATTATTGTTACTGCATCAACGATTTTTACTGCTAGGAGTAATTTTGCCAGCTGGCGTCAACAGAGTAGAGTTATAGATAAGGAAAGATTGTGCAATTCCTAAATAACCATGATAAATATCCTTTCCTTTTTAAAATTAGATTTGTTTTAAATTTCAAATATGCTTTCCAATTTATCCTATTAATTACCTTATTCTTTTTTTATCTTATCGCCACCTATAAATTAGGGATTTACTGTAGCGTCTTTTATTCTCATCCAAATTCTTTCTCTTCCCATTAATAATTATCACCATTATTTGCAATCCCTTTCATGATTTACTTTTTTGTAAGGTAGGTAAACAGTCAATTCAGTCTGCTCTAGCAATGACGAGGTACAAGAAGACAACTACTCGATTAAAGGACTTTTCACGCTTCCATAGCTACAAGGCCGAGGATAAATTTGAAGAATTTATAGAGCCAAGGAAGATTTTGGGGGAAAAGGGTTTCATAATCCCCACGCAACCGATAGGTGTAATGAGCAGCATCCATGCTGCTGTAGCTAGGTGAGAATAGGTTAAATTTTGCTCTCACTTTCAAAACCCCATTGTTCCGGTTGTTAAAAACATCTATTCTAACATGCTGTAGCAAGACCATCGACATATTTTCGTAAGGCAAGTCCAAGTCCATTTAAACTATAAGGTTATTAATGCCTTTTATAATTCGCCCACTGCTATTGAATGTGAATATACCTAATTTGCTACAAATATGACCATCAAGAAATATAGGGAAGTTTTCAAAACATTAACTGTCCCTGGTAGTGAGTGGATGAATGAAGGAGGACGAGTAGTTAACAGAATTGATTTGAAACCCGTGGCCAAGGTTTGGGTTAAATTCTTAAAATCTAGGTTAATACCTGCTACCCACACCAATACAGTTTCACAAGACCGACTCGTACTCCTTTATGCCATTGTAAAAGAGTTATCTATAGATGTCAGTAAAATTATAAAAAAAGAGATTCGAGACTACGCAACAAGAAAATAGAAATCAGCAACCTTGGTATTCTTTTTTTTAATCAGAGGTATATGTGAGGCCTTAAGGGTGAAGTTTGAGGCAGGTGATGAAAGGGTAAAGAATGAAGGAGCCATTATAGCCCAAACAATAGAGAGAATTGATGGAGAGACTACAGCTGCAGTAACTCCAGAGCACCTTAATGCAGTAACTCTAGAACACCCTGCTCTAGTAAAAGTATAATAGGCTCTCGGGCTTGAGAAGATTATTTAAGCACTTAGTGAGGCAATGCAAGCATGTGTCCAAGCCTAAATGGATGAAAATAAAAGGTTGTGGACTTACTTGCAGTATTTAGAAGCCTTAAAGCACCAATTTGCTTTGTACATGAAGAGTAAGAATGAAGATTTTCCAGACTCATTGTTGCAGCAATTTAAATTTAAAGAAGCTGAGGAAGAAGCTCCAGCAGAAAAGGGTAAAGATACTGCAGCAGAAAAAGAGATAGAATGAGAGTCCAAAGAAGATCACTGGCCAGAGCAAAAGGAAGTAGAGGATGCTGAAGCAGAAACATAAGACTCAAAAGAGGAAAATGAAGAAGAAGAAGAGGGAAATAATGAAGAGGAGGAAAAAGAAGCATAACTCCATAAGGCGACTCTTTCTCGCAAAAGAAAAGAGAAAATTTTAGAAGAAGAGGAATTAGAATCAGATTCGGAAGAAGATGTGAATTTAGCTAAAGAGCAAGATATTAGCAAAGTTGCTAGAATAGAAGACGCAAGAAGCATCATAAAAAACCTTATTGCCAGCATCAGCGCTGAGGAACCTGCTAGAGCAAAACCTGCTCCGATTGCTATACAACAAACTCCAACCAAATCTTCTTCCCTAGCTCCTAGGATATCCAGCAAGCACAAAGGGGCACAAACCTCTAGAGTTATTTTGCATTTATTTCTTGTTAGAATATGCATGTTTGTTTTGTGTTGTTTCTTGTACTTGTGAGGACATAACACCTCTTAAGTTTGAGAAGGTTATGTTAAAGTGTAATGTGTTTGTGATTGCATGTGTTTGTGTTGTGTTAAGCTCTGTTATTTAGTCTTTGTGTATGGATTGGAAAACCTAATGAAGATAAATTGAGTGCTATTTAGTATTTGCGATTGCCAAGTAGGGATAGTTTATAGATGAAGGTTAAAATTTTGTCTTGACACTTGGGCTTTGGTTAAGTTTCATGAGTGTGATGTAGTAAAGCCAGAAAAACCAAGAAGGGTAGAGAATATCTTAAGTTTGAGGGAAATTTGTTATGAAATAAATTCTACACCAATAACTTAAGTTGCTGAGTAACCAGGGCTGAGTATGCACCCCATATATAGACTTGAGTCAAAAGGCAACAAGAGCTATGAGCATTGTTGTAGTAGATATATATATATATATATATATATAAAAGATATTGAGTAGTCAAGTCTGTTCATGAGCCTCGTATTTAGCCTTGAGTTAAAAGTGTCTTTAGATAAGATTATATTATAACTTTTTACATGTTATTGCTGTAGCAACTCTGATCTGTACATTAGTTGAGTAATTGGGTGTCATCATCACATCAATGATACATTGAAGAGAATTTGAAGTGACTAAAAAAAACACGAGAGGAGTATTCTGTTGTGGCATAGTTTACCTTTGAGGTATATGTAATGCCTGTGTGATGTTTTAGTACCTCTGGAACTTGATCAAAGTGACACACACACACTTTGGACAGAGTGAGGCATAAGCCTAAGTCTAAAACTGACTTGCTAGGTCAATGTTGCATGGTTAAGAGTGTGATCTGAGGGTTGAAAAATCCTTGCAAGTTTGATGACAGAGCTAAGTTATTTGATGCATGATTGTGTGATTACACTATTATTGTTGTTGCATTACTTAAGTATAAGTAATGGTTTAATTTTGGGGTTGTGATAACTTTATGAAATGAGAATTATCATGACACTTTTAGACTTGAATCAGCAATACTTGGAGAGTAAATGACATGTTTTTATTGCATTTTAATTATATTTTGCATGAACATCCATTTTAGTTTATTTTAATAAGTATTGTTTGATTTAGAATAATTTGTTTGCTTAGATCATATGCATAATTGTCGGTGACCAGAAGCTCAAATTTTAAGAAATGAATACTGCTGCAATAAGCTTGCAAAGGTAAGGAAAGAACTTGGCTACAGAAAAATTGAAACAATTTCAGAACAACGTAGATGCTGAAGCCATTGCTGTAGCACTGTTGTTGTAGCACCGTTGTTGAAGCACCATTGCTATAACAATCCTATCGCATTGACAGAGAAGATTTCGTGCGAGATACTTAGATAATTGCAATTTAAAGTTTTCCAAAATGGAAGATACGCACTCTAAGCTTCCGGTTGCCCTAATTTTAAAGTATAAAAGGAGCACACACGAAAAGAAAAAGAGAATTGTCAACCAAGGAGAAAAATCAGAGAGAAAAACACAAGAAAAACAGAATTCAAGATAGAGATTGAAGGCTGACAGAGGAGAAATCAGAGAAATAACATAAAAATTAGTTCTTCTTATTTTCTTGTTTTCTATTTCATTATAGAGATGTATTTGATGGCTGAAACTCTTTTATTTTTATTTTTATCACAAAACATGAACTAAATCTCATTGTGTTTGAGTGATAAACAATCTTGATGGATGTTTGACTAATATAAGCATGTTGATCTATGTTTGTTATAGCATTTCCTCTTAACTGATTTATTTTATTCTCTATTTTGGTTGACCACCCATTTAGGGATGTCAGTTAAGAAAGAGCCTAAAAAAGGTCCGACTTAGTGGATCTGATTCAGACAATACTTCATTTTAAATTGGGTTTCCCAAGTTAAGTTAATATCAATTTGAATAGGGTCATGCTTGATCTAAAATTAGTGATGAAATAGAAATAAAGATTCACCTTGTTGGGTAAAAGGAACCTAAATCGTTTTAATGCTATATTTAATGTTGGTGTAACAATTGGTCACTATTAGGTTGCATTAGATATAAGATATCCAACTGGCAACAACTGATGATGCATGAGGGATTCTGCCCAATGCTATAGTAGATGTTGTAGCAACGGTACTGTAATTGAAAAATAATCAATGGCATTAAGTGAGTTTATTCACTCAACTACTCTATTTCCATTGGTTTTGTCCTTATGTTTGACGTAAGAATTTACTTTATTGCATTTTTATTTTAATTAGTTTTTAGTTTCATAAATTATCTTAATTTCATTTGAAAAACTTCATTGTTATCAAGTCTGATAAGATTAATCCCTGTGAAGAGAATTTGAATACTCATCAGTATATTACTTATTGTGTATACTTACACATTGACACTCATAGCATTAGAAATTGCACACACCAACAGGCATGTTTAAACGTTGATCAAGTTAATTTTTGTGGTGTTGCATGCCTTTCATTGAGCTCTTCGATCTGATATGTTGTACTGCTATGTGGCACACTGATCACTGACTTTTATACCACTTTCTTGGAGACTTTAATTAATCAAACAACTATTCTCAAGAAAAATTGAAGAACTGGAGCTATATTTTTCTGAATTAAAAAGATTCCTTTCTTGAATAGATGAGGAGGTAGTTATATTAAAGATAGTTAACACAAACCAAAAAATATTAAAGACACAAAAATTTATAAACCATTGTTACACCATATGTGGAAAGCTAACCTCCACATCTTTGAAAAAAAAATCTAAAGCTTCTGGATATCAATGACAAATCATGATTTGGGCCTCAAATGAATTAGATAAAATTTATAATCTGACATTCCTGTACTTACATTTGCATGCACTAGGAGATTCAAATAAACGTATACCATGATTTGAAAGACAAATTTCAGCTTTAACAATATAGAAAACAAAATAATTTATACTTAATAAACAATTAGATAATTAAATTTTTTTTTTTTTTTGAGAAAAAACCACCTCAAACACAAACAATAATTTTAAGATAATTGTTGAAGAGTGAAGCTCAAATCTAATTTTTATAGTCGTATATGACAAGACTATTATACTCTCATGGAGTGTATAATATGTTAAACAGAGAAGTATGTTATGTCCGTTGCAGTGCTTCTTAAAGTTGTATGACATTTCTATAATGTCGGTTGAATAAATAAGTAATATAGGTGACGTATCGCGTGTATCACTTTATCATACAACATTGTTGTTTGCCATTTTGCTTAACAGAATGGATTGGAGCCTTCCATGTGTCCCTTAGCAAGTTCGAATGGCTATTATAGTCTTTACGTGAGTGGACAGATTATCGGTTGTGCTAACAAACCCATAAACAAAGTGCTAACAGCCGAGGGATCTTCCTAGATTGATTTATATTTGTATAAAAGGCCCCAGGATTTGTTCTATGACTATTGTATCCTGTAAACAGAAAGACAGTGATCTTCACAGTGGATGTAGGCTGGTTGGTAGCTAAACAACTATAAATCCCATATGTCAAAGTGTTTGTTTGATTTTGATTTCTTTGCTTACAGCGGCTAGATAGTTTTTTCTCAGATGAAAATCATCGTGATCAATTTTTTCATGCACTTGTTAGAGATCATGAAGCTTAATGATGAGCATAATTTATATACATATTTTACCCTTGATTGTATATTTGTTAATTATTTTTATTTTTTATTTTTAATTAATTGAATTATTTTACTGAATAGAGAATTAATTTGAAATTATGAACAAAAAGTGCATAAAAGATCCATAAGAGGAAAGAATTGAAGAATTAAAGATTATGTTCCAAAGCTTCCGCATGAGCTTAAGATAATTAAAGAAAGATTTTATTTAGCAATTTGGAATGCATGTGCTGGGCATTAAAGGAAGAAATCATTAATTGGCCTTTTTCTTTTGAAGTCAAACGTAACGCTAGCTTTCCAATTTTAATAAGGAAATAATGTACAAGGGATTTGGCGTGTGAGAGTCAATATTTGCTTAAAGGAGGCGGTTTCCTAGCAATTATAATTGGAGAAGAATTTGGTCAACTAGCATTATAAAAGGAGGAACCACTAAAGGAGAAAGAGGGAGGGAGTATTCAGCTTTGAAGAGGAGCGGCGGCAACAGCAACAGTTCGACTTCCCGATAGTTGATTCTATTTTATTTGTTGGTCTAAATTCAAGTATGTTTAGCTAATTTTCTTATATTGAGGTTAAGGATGAAACTCTATTCAATGAAATAATTATCTTTTTATTTAATGGGTTATTATCATTTCATTACTTCAAAAATTGTCAAATATCAAATAACTACAATAAATATTGTCTCCTATCATTTTCCTACTACATCTTTATAAAAATATCATTTTACTACTTTTCCATTATAATCGTTAGTTGACAAGTTAGTTAACTAACAAAATACCAATTTCACCCTTCATGATTAAAAAATTACTTGAAACTTATTTACAAAATAAATTTGTAATATATTTATTAAAATGGATATAAAATACCAACATAATTCTTTTTGCTGGAATTATGATATATGGATTATAAATTTGTCTTATTATTTTTTGTAATCATGAAGGGTAAAATTGGTATTTTGTTAGTCAACTAACTGATCAACTAATGGGTCAACTAATGATTGTAACAGAAAAGTAGTAAAATAATATTTTTATAAAGATATAGTAGAAAAATGATATGAGAAAATACTTGTTGTAGTCATTTGATATTTAGCAATTTTTAAAGTAGTAAAATGATAACAACCCTTATTTAATTAATTCTCTACATTCGTGCTTTAATGATTATATTTTTTGTTTCACATAATTAGTTGGATGTTATTAAAACCTTTTCATCAATTCTGACATATATTATTGATTGTTAAGATTAATATTCGATTAAATCTATACTTGGATCTATAAAGTTTATACATGATTATCTTTGATTTTATATCTTTCATTAAATTGTTTACATAGAGTGCTTAAGAAAATTTTGACTCTTTATTATTCAATATGTTTACATGTGATTTTTAAATATCATACTATTAAGCAGAAAAAGAACCTACATTAAATTTAAATACTTGGGCTTAGTTGTTATATCCATGAGATGACATAGATTGATTTTGAGTTGTCACTTTAAAATTAGAGATTAATTAATATTTAGATAATTATTAGTTGAATAGTGGTGGATTCTGAAACCTTAATAATTTTTGTCTTATTAAATTTTCCTTTACGTAATTGTTTTCTTAGTTTAATTAGTTTAATTTCTCTTAAAAATTCAAATTTCTCAACTAAGGTTAGAATTAATATTAATTTTAGATTTAAATTAGACTTTTCAATTTATAACAATCCTTGTGGGTTCGACCCCGTTACCATTATTCTATTTCTAGATTCGTGTGCTTGCGAGTATATTAAAATTTGGCACAACACTTAAGATGGATCATGGGGGACTAAAATCAATACTTGACTGATTTGAAGTTTAACTATAATGTTTACAGCATCGAATCAAAAACATTTTTAATTTAAAAGAAGAAGTAAATTACGGAATTCTTTGAAATGTTATTATATAATATGTTGCTCCCTACGGCAACAAAAAATGTTGTAAAAAGATTAATTTTTGTCATTGACTCTGAAAAGCAACCAATGATATGATAATGATAATATCATTCACATTCAAAATTAGATTATACGCTTAAGTGAAAGAGCATAAATCAACCTCCAAAAACATCTGAAGTTTTTTTTTTAAAAAAAAAAGTTGTTTGGCAGCTAAGAAAGCATTATGAAATGATACAATGTCCACTTATAAGAATTTGTGCACACAAAATGTGTGAAATGATGATGACTAGTGGCTAATTCGTATGGAATGAAGACGGCGAAGACAACTGCATGGTGGCTAGTGAGCATATAATGTGACTGTGCATGTATGGTGGTTGAGGAGAGCAACTAGGGTCTAAAGAAATGTCTTAATGAGAGTATTTTTATTTTCAGTAAGATTGTTTTTTAAGGGAGTATTAAATAATAAATAAAATAATAAAAATTTGATTAATAAGATTTTCATTTAGATAGAAACATTTTACATTTTGCATTTTGCATTACTAATTAGGGATGGTAAAATTACCTGTAAATTCATAAATACACCCAAATTCACTCCTAGAAACTTGCTTGCTCCAGGTAATTTTACATTTTATGTTCAAGTCTAGTATTTTAAATATGTTTAGGTCTAGTATTTTAAATTTAAATCCATTATGGGTTAAGGATAAGTTTAGTATTGAGAAAACATTTGGTGGATGTCTATGCTCTTTTTTAAATTATTGATCAATTGATATATGCCAAATCATTGGTAGTATGACGTACTTGATCAATAGTACAAGCTTGACATTGCAGGTTGTATAGTTATTCTCAAGATCCTAGTAATGGCCATTTAATTGCCATAGAAAAGTTTGAAAAATATTTGAGAAGCACTACTGATTCTGGACTTTATGATAATAACTCTCTGTTTGTACTAGAAGGGCATAGCAACACAAACTCAATTTCAAGATATAATGAAATCAAATCTGCTAGTGGTTATATATTTACACTTAGTGGAGGAGTTATGACCTAGAAATCTTCCAAACACTGTATTTAGCTCATTTTACTATGATGTTTGAGCTCTTTGCTTTACAGAAAGCATGTATTGGGGCTGAGTGGTTAGGAAACCTTTCAACAAATATTCCCATTAATAGTTATCTTTATATTTTTGTGTGATTATATTGTGATTGCCAGGCTACTATTACCATGTAAATAGATAAGAAATATGATGGGAAAAGCAGATAAATTTATCTAAGATATATTATTCTTGAGCAACTGCTAAAATCTGTGGTTGTGAGCCTAGATTTGTGATGTCAAAGTTAAATTTGTCCAATTCTCTAACTAAATTACTAAACATAATGTTAGTGGTAATTATGTGGAGGGGGATGAGACTTCTATCTATAACGAAAGATAAGAGTGATGATAACCTTACTTATGTGATTGCAGATCCCATGAAGTAGATTCATAAGGGCAATACAAGGCACTTGCTGGCTTGTGGCACTATCAATTTATTTATTTAAACAATAGAACACTGAGAGAGTATAGTGCGAGCATCTGGTCAGCTACCTAACACAAAATGAATATTAGTTCAAAGAAGCTCTCAAGTTTCACCAAGTTCTTATGAGACACGGTTAGTTGTTCAATGGCTGGTTAGCCTAAAAGGCACTAGTTCATATGCATTAAACTCTAGAGACTATGATGAAGATGAAAGAAATTGAGTATTTTAAAATATGTGGGGGGATTGTTAGAGATTTGAGTTAGTTTTTAAAAATAACAATATCCAACATTGCTTTGAGAAGATAGCATAAGTTGGTTTATTTATAGAAACTAAATATAGTGTGGCAGCAAGCCTGGTGTGTAAATTCTAATGCTATGGGTGTCGATGTGCAAGTATACACAACAAGTAATATAATGATGAGTATTCAAGATCGTCTCCACAGAGATTGATGTTATTGGATTTACTTCAGCAATTCTGAAAATGCAGTTTAGATTAAATTAAAATAAAATAATTAAATAAACTAACTAAATAAAAAATGCAATAAAAGAAATCTTAAATCAAACACGAAGATTCAATCAATAAGAAATGAGTAGTTGAGTGATTAAACTCACTTAATGGTTTTGACTATTTTTCTAATTAAGAACCTGTTCCTACAGCATTTACTATAACACTGGGCAAAATCCTTCATGCGTCCTCAGTTGTCGCCTGTTGGATATCTTATATCTCTAACAATGATTAGTTGTTATGCTAACATTAGATATAGCATTATGCATTCTAGGTTCCAATTACCCTACAAAGTGAATCCTTATGTCTAGTTCTTCACTAATTTTAAATCAAGTATGACCCTATTCAAATCGAGATTAACTCAACTTGGAAAACCCAATCTAAAACCAAGTATTGTCTTAATTTGTTCCACTAAGTCAGATTGTTTCAGGCTCCTTCTTAGCTAGTTTTCACTAAATGGGTGATCAACCGAAATAGGGAATTGAAATAAATGCAATTAAGACAAACTACTACAACAAACATCGAGCAACACGCATATATCAGTCAAGCATCCATTAAAATCGTTTATCACTCAACCACAATCAAATTCAGTTCATGATTTGCAAAAGAAAAATAAATAAAAGAGTTTTAGCCATCAAATACATCCCCATGAATGAATAGAAAACAAGAAAAGAACAAGAAGAATTGATTTTGAATGGATCTCTACGTTTTTTCCTCTGGTGCAACCCTCAATCTCTCTCTTCAATTATGTTTTTCTTTTATTTCTTTGCAGTTTTTCTCCTTGGGTGATGACTCACTTTTTTTTCTTTGCGCGTGTGCTCCTTTTATAGCTTAGAATTAAGGCAACCAAAAGTTTAGGGCGTGGATCTTCCATTTTAGGAAACTCCATATCGCAATCTTCTAAGTATCTCGCATGAAATCTTCTTTGTCAATGCTCAAGAATTGCTACAGCAACAGTGCTACAACAATGGCTTCAGCACCTGCAATGTTCCAGACTTGTTTCAATTCTTATATAACCATGTTCTATCCTTATCTTTGCAAGCCTATTATAGCACCATTCCTCCCTTAAAATTTGAGTTTTCGGTCACCTACAATTATGCATACGATCTAAGCAAATAAATTATTATAAAACAACGTAAATTATTAAAAATAAACTAAAATGGATATCCATGCAAAAATATAACTAAAATGCAATAAAAACATGTCATTTACTCTCTAAGTAATACTGATTTAAGTCTAAGAGTGTCATGATAACTCTCATTTCATATAGTTATCAAAGCGTCCATAAGAGAAGGCCCGCACACACAAAACCCAACCCAAGAAAGGAGTCCGTTATGAAAATCTATTAACTGGGCACTCACGGCCAATAACTCAAGCGTAAAAGGGACCTGCTCCCTCCCTACAAGGTGATGTGTATGTTCACAGCCTTAGCCTCTTTTTATGGTTTTGGCCCTTGTTTTAATTTTATTTATTTTATATTTCAATTCAATTCTTAATTAAATTGGGATTTATTTGAAATCCTTGTATAATTATAATTCAAATTAAAAGAGGAAAAGGGGCTAGGGCTTGTGTCTATTTAAAAAGCTAGTTATATCACACAATTGATATCTAAAAACTTGCCTCTCTCCTCTCTTTCCTTCATTATCATTTTCGTTCTACTGTTCTAGACTATTGTGTTGCAGTGTAACTTCACGATTGCATTCATTATACCTTAGAGATTAAACATTTTTTGTCCTTCTTGCACCGAGAAATTGATTCTTTAGGCATGGAATTTGGTTTTATGGATAGTGCTATTGCATGCCTTAACTATTTCTTGTTTTCCTTTTAGCTTCCATTTAAATTTATGGTCACTATCGAATGAACAACACATGTGAACAGTAACACAAACAATACCAATAGCTACTATTTATGAAGTTACTATTCTCATGTTGAAATTGTTATTTTGGTTTATATTGGATTTCAAAGAAATAATACTAACTTATATTTATGATGATAATCAAGTGATGTTGGTTCGAGCTTGGGATTAATTCTTCTCTCATTTGTAGGATTCTTCTCCTCCTTCTATAGTAAGCCTTATTTTTATAGACGTCAATAGATTTCCAAAGTACAGAGTCTCTTTACATGTTACTTTTATTTGTATGTCTATGTTGTTGTTTGTCTTGGCTTTATATTTTTGCTTTATATTTTTGTTAAGGAGTAAGGCCCATTATGTCTAACCCTGAATTTTGTTTAACTTTCCTTTATTTAATAAAAAATTTAAGTCAATATTATTTCTTCTCTCATTTTGTGGGATTGTTCTCCTCCTTCTATAGTAAACCTTATTTTTAGAGATGTCAATAGATTTCCAAAGTACAGAGTCTCTTTACATGTTACTTTTATTTCTACGTCTAAGTTGTTGTTTGTCTTGGCTTTATATTTTTGTTAAGGAGTAAGTCCATTATGTCTAACCCTAAATTTTGTTTAATTTTCCTTTATTTAATAAAAAAATTCATATTTTTTAAGTTTATTTATAAAAAAATGATATTTGGTTCAAGCAATAAGAAAAATATTAGGAAAAGGATTAAAACAAATTGAGATAGGGACAATGATAAGGTAGAATGAGGATGAGGTCATGGGAAGGTTTTTTTCTCATTCTCCATCTCATTTTCTATTTTGACAATCATTCTCTAATAAATTTAGGGATGAGGAATTTTCATGCGAGGAATAGTATGTCTTCGGGACATCTCCACTATTCATTTTATTTTCATATATAAACATCATATACAGTGTGTTTACTAATTGATAATCAGAATGGGATAGAATTCAAATGGATTGGATTTAGAATTGGCTGGAATCAGAATAAAGAATGAGTGATAACTCTATGAAATGAGAGTTATGATTGTACTTTTAGACTTAAATCATTATTACTTAGAGAGTAAATGACATGTTTTCATTGTATTTTAGTTTTATTTTGCATGAATATCCATTTTCGTAGAAGTCCAATGGCTCGTTAATAAATTTATATACTAGATGAATTGTTTTGCAAAAGTTCAATGGATTATGGAAGATTAACAAACAAAGCATCAAGTAGAGGATTTTCAGTTGAATTAATCTTACTACATGAATCAAAATTTAATTTGAATACTATCGCTTTCTAACCACTTTGGGAATTTGAAGTTTTTAGTTCATATCCGATCAGTGCTTCTCTCGAAAAATTTACCTATTAATTTGTTTATGATTAATCAAGAATGATTAAAAGAAAAAGAAAATTGAGTTTAATTTTGGAGGGTTTGAAAAGAAACAAGTTGGAATATGAAGTTGTAATTTAGAGTTAATTTTGGGATATTAATTGGTTTATAGAGTAAAATTTTAAAATGTAAATCATATTGCAGGGTGTGCTAAAAAATAGGTGTCAAAATAATTTTTTTTTTGCTTCAAATAGCCACACTCTTTTTGTTGACCTTTAATTTTTTATATTATTATATCCCTAGTGAAGTTCAAATCCACTATTGATATCAGAAGCAACAAGTCAAGACAAAGGGTTTTAATGGATTTTAAAATATGATTAATTTCGACCAAAGCAATGAAATTTTTTTCTTTAATATTTTCCCACCTCTTTTACTTGTAGGTACAATCCAATAAAATCATGCCATAGAGACATATTACATGGTTGTTATAATTCTACTAAAATGAGTGTACGTACAACTGGTGAAGGAAGATTTTGTTAGTAATATGCCCTAAAGGTCAATCGAATAGTGTTTGTTTGTTTAGGGAATTATTGTATTTGAATAGCATTTTGATATTTATAAAATGGTAAAGTTATCAACATTCATAAATTAATTTAATAAATATAGTCCAAGAAGTAAAATAGTTAAGGAACACATTCTCGAGTTTGTCGAGAATATGAAACGTGCATCCTTTGTACTATACTTCTAAAATAGTTCCTAGTGGTGGAGTTATGATTGGACATTATAAATTCCTATAAACACTAGTATGTGTTATGACTCCTTATGGTATGTGATACTAAAATGGATGGTGAGTTTCATATCATTGACATGAGATGTCAAGTCAAATACATAGGTACTTGTTGAGAGAACGAGTTTACTGAACTTGACCAAATATAATAAGCTATATGGTTTTGAGTGTTTATAATAATATGCCGCTATATAGTTAATCTATCATTTTAATACTATTCATATATTATTATAATATTCTATCATATGTCCAAATAGTCACCATATAATGGAGAGAGATGTTCAATAGATTATTTTTCTACAATAACATAGATACTCATTGAATCATGATAATAATATATATATACAACAATTACAGACCACGAAAATGCATATTACAGGCAAGACATCATTATTAATTTTGGATCAGACAGGAAAATTATTAGTTGTTTCTGAATTTCTGCAGCCGACCGGTGACAGTAAATGAGATTTGATCACATAAAGGGCGTTTGTCCCATAACTCTCCCAATAAAATATCGTCACCGTGACAGTAGACCGATATCTCCCATGTGAACGGCTCATGAAAATAAATATGACAAAATTGGAAAGACCTTGTTAGATCACACCAAAATTTGTTAGCTAGACAATAATTCTAGAAAATAACTCTATTGTTCATTATTAATTATTTTGGATCAGTCTGGATAAGGATGACAATGGACCATATATGGATTGGATCTACATTGCTTCAGATCCAGATCTGTAATAAAAATTAAGATCCGTATCTGTTCCAGATCCGTTATGAATCTATATTTTTTACTCCATATCTAGATCCGAAACAAAACATAAAAATCTATATCTGCTCCAAATCCATCACGAATTCTAAATCTCAATAATAAGAGATCAATATTTTTTTAGAAAGAAAATTTAAGACTAAAATGCATTGGTCACAATTAAATTATATATATAATTTTATAAAAAATCTAATAAGTATTGTACCTTCTACTTTTACACCAAAATAAACAAATAAGAAATATAATAAAATATCAATCAAAAGTAATTCAGGAATAAAATCATTATAATATTCTAATGTCTCCTTTACTATCTTGATATCCACTACACACCATCATCATTCATATATCATTAAATAATAATATATAAGTTAAAAATGATTTATTATATTCAGTACTTTATTATTTTTATTATGATCATATTTAACTAATTATATGATTAACATAATTATTTTATAGTTGATAGCCACCAGTGATTAGTGATTATACAAAATAAATAAGATTATGAGAAAATGATAAAAAAAAATAAACTCAAGTCTATGGATTTTCCTAATAATTAAAGAACTGATCCAAGCATTCAAATGAAGTGGAGAAGCGAGAGTAGACTAAAGAGGAAAAAAGAGACTAAACTGTAGAGTGAAAAACTTAAAAAAGTTAGGGCAGACTATCCTAATTTTATTTTACACTTAATAAATTTTTGTGTTATTATCAATTAAGTACTTTTAAGTTTTAAGATTCTTAAATACATGCTACTAAATAAATTTTATTATTATTTATAATTGCATAATTGTTAAGAATTTTTTAAAATAAAATTACATTAAATAGTGAGTGGATATAGATTTGGATTTAGATATTAAGATAAATCCGAATTTGCTCCAAATTCGCCTTAGATCCACGCATCGATATCCAAATCCATTTTAATCCGACCCAAATCCGATCCAATTGGATTTGAATCACATGGATCTTGGGTCAGATCCGATCCATTGCTATCCTTAGGTCTGGAGAAATAACAATTGTATTTCTTAAACATAACTTTTTTGGAACTGTCATTTCTACGCACTTCACATCGACTATGAAAATAATCAACAATATCTTAGACTCTGAAATCTAAATCTTTTATTGTATTTATTATATAGTTTTTCTAGAAAGAATATTGTAATTCTAAGATTTTTATACGATAATTTTATGATTTCGCGATTAAAATTACGACATTAATATTGTAATTCAATATAAATTATATACAAAATATAATACATTTAAATTTAACATAAAAGTTATAAATTAACATTAACTGTAAAATAAAATATAAATTATATAAATAAAATAGAAGACTTATAAATGAAACGTAAAACAAGTAAATTAATGGTGTATCATTGATAAACAAAATAAAAATCGTACAACTGTAACATAAAATTTAAAATCAACATTAGGTGTGAAATAAAATGTAAATTATATAAATAAAGCATAAGACTTAAAAATAAAGGTAAAACAAATAAATTAATATAAGAGTAATAAATTGATGTATTAAATACGATAAATGCTCGTTTAATCTTTATATTTTTACTTAATTATTCGTTTAATCCTTACATTTTAAAAATACCTCAAAATATCCTTACAGTTAAATATGTTACATTCTTATCCTTATTTTTTCTTAGCTTTTACAATAATATCCTTACAATGATATTCTTGACATTCATTATTTTTTCTTAGCTTTTACAATAATATCCTTACATTTTAGCAAATTAACCAAAAATTTATTATTAGCAAATTAAACAATCAATAGCAATATAAAAAGAACTAGTATTTTTTGTATATATGCAATAATCTTGCTAATAATTATTTATAAATTAATTCATATTTACCAACTCAAAAAAACTTTAATATCCTTGCAACAATCTTACCAATAATTACTTTATAGAAAATTATTTTACAAAATTAATTGTAAAAATAAAATAGTAATATAAAAATTTGGGTAAATATTTATATTACTTGTAAGGTTAATTTGATAAATTATCTTTTTTTTTTCATTAACATCCCCAAGAATATTGCTGCAAGGAAATTATTGTAAAAGAAAAGAAAAAGTAATGGTATGAGAATTATTGTAAAAAAAAGGTAAGGGTAGGAGAATAATATATTTAATAATAAAGGTGTCTGGAGATATTTTTTAAATATAGGAACTAAATAAATACTTAAGTCAAAATATAAGGTTCAAACAAATAATTACTTAATAAATATGTAAATATAAAAAAAAGAGGTGCTTTACAAGAGAAATAGAGGGATGCCAGTGCGCCATTCTATTTTTTTTTATAAAAACAAGGTCCAAAATTTCAAAACAAAAAATGTGAAATGATTTGCGTTGGGCTTGCTAGCTAATATCTGGGTGAGCATTGATATTTGACCCCTTGAAATTATCTCGCCAACCCACATCTCTCAGTTAACCCTATTGTAAATTTTAAAATAATTATTCTTTCTGAATACACTTGATCTAACACTCACTTACCCTTATTAAAGTTTTTAACTTTTTTCATACACCCCATCATATAAAAGTTGAAGAATTTACTCGTTAACTTTGAGAACTATGGAACGATTTCCTTAATTGTTCTCAGTTGGGATTCTTTGAGAATTTTGTTTTAGTGAATGTTAATTGCATAGGTGGATTCCATGTTCTAGTTGAAGAAAATTATGCTAGCTTTTAGGCATAATATAAAATCAATATATTGGGGAATGAGTCTGAATTGATTGAATTAGAGAGTTGACAATGGTGGCGAGGGGAGTTCGAAGAAGTCTTTGGCAACGAATATAATTGTTGCAATTGGACAAGCAATTATTGATGGAATTGGCGACATCATTTGGGTTAGATGGGGCTGCTTTCAATGTAGATCCTGTTGTGCTGGCTACAGTTGCTGCTACTCAGATAAATGTCTTCATCTCCACATTGGCAAGAAACACATGGTCATTCGTTGGGTTCTGACGGTTGCTGAGGGATCGTGAATTTGACACTAGTTTTTTAGAAATGGAGCTATGTTCACGAGTTCGTCTCTTTTTATTTGAAGGGCTTCATCTTTTATCCACGTCCAATTGAATATCAAATCAGTTATGGCAGATTAATGAGTGCTGGAAAATATTTTCTTTAATTGTAAAAGTGAGACGACCAGCCCCGAACCCCCAGGACGAGTCTATCTAGATAAGACTAACTATACTGATATTAAACTTATTAATAAGAATGTTTGGGGTGTGTAATGATATGACCAAGAGTACCCGAGCAAAGGATGTTTCCTAGTCGTTGAGGAGTTGTCTAGTATACGCGTGAAGGAGTTATATGCTCGTTACCGAGGAGATATCTGGACTGGCAGTTAGACAAAAAAACAAAGAGATTCTTTGGTGGGGCCAAAGCAAAAGACCCAGTCAATGGTAGTTGTCCACACACGTACTCGTCCCCGAGAATTCAGGCGCCAAACCCACTCAGTAATGGTTGCGGCACTCGAGTACTCACGATAGAACATCTGACAAAGTAACAAACAAGGGATAATGGGGACCTAATATTCAGGCAGGTTATAAAAAAGGCTTTCGAAGAAGATGGGGGTTGGACACACAGACACTGAATCTATCTATACAACAACTTGCTGTGATATTAGTTTTTTTCCTCTTTCCTCCATAACTTTCTTAGATTTAAGGGAATTCTATTACATCAAAGCCACGGGACTAATGGCATAATTTTCCTAAGTAGATCCAGATCGCTGACTTGAGCGTCGAAAGGTTTATGCCGAAAAAACCACTGGTGTCCTTTGACTGGTTATTGTGTGTGCGAGAGTTTGCCGATGAGAAGTTCAAGGCTTTAAAGCCCTGTTCGACGGGAAAAGAAGCAACTCGAGGTCATTCCCTACCAACTATAAATTCAAGTGTTGAGGAGGAATTGTGGTCGCAAACGAGCAGACTAAAATCTTACATGAACATTTCGGCACCGTCTATGGGGAGTTGAACGAAAAGCTACTATCAACAGAGCAAAAAAAGGAAGGAAAATGAGTGTAATCATGGATGTAGGAGGAAGAAGCGCCTAAGGGCGGAGCCCCAGCTTAGTGAGTCCATTACTCTAAGAGAAACAGCGAACGAAGCACAGGAAAGAGCAATGGACACCCTCACAACCATTCTACACAAGCTATGGAATGGGCAAAGAGGAATTCGTGACGGAAATATGGGGAGCGATGGTATTGCTATAGAACTTAACAATTGAAGGAATCGAGATGAAGGGACTCTCTAGTTGAGAGGCCAAATTTCTGGGGGACCTAGCGCTGGCGCTGGTGATCAATCCTTAAGGGAGTCTAACCGTAAAGCAAGGAATCAATTCCATGGAGGGTAAAATATGGGCAACGGAGATAGAGTGGCAAATGCTGAAGAAAGGGAGCTTAGAAAACACTTAGCACATGATCCTGATCGAGCCATAGAACAGGAGGGATAGGTATGAAGATTAGCACAAGTGATAAATGAGATGCAAGGCCGTAGCAGAGTGCTGAGTTACAGAATAATGTTGGATAGCGAGTCTCCTTTCTTAGCGGAGATCATGAGCTCGTAATTCCGAGAGACTTCCGTTTTTCAAACTTTAAGTATGTCGGGAGAGCCGACCCCCTGGTGCATATTGAACGTTTCAATGATATGACCAGGTGATAACTCTATGAAATGAGAGTTATCATGATACTTTTAGACTGAAATAATGATTACTTAAAGAGCAAATGACATGTTTTTATTGTGTTTTAGTTATATTTTGCATAAACATCTATTTTAGTCTATCTTTAATCAATTTTGTTTGATTTAGAATAATCTGTGTGCTTAAATCTCATGCATAATTGTAGGTGACTGGAAGCTCAAATTTCAAGAAAGGAATGTGTTGGGTATAAATACTAATGCTATTTGTGTCAATGTGCAAGTGTACACAACAAGTAATAAAGTGATAAATATTCAAGATCGTTTCCACAAGGATTGATGTCACTTGAAATGCTATAGCAATCACAATAGTGCAAACTAATTTAAATCCAAATTTAACAAACCTAAAGTATGTTCAATCGTAATTGATGATTGTGAGAGAATAAAGTAAAACAATACCGTAATGAAATAAACAAAATTAAATGTGTCTAAGATTCAACTGAGACTACGGTAGTTGAATGATCAAACTCTCCTTATGGGCTAACTACTTTTCATCAAGTTAACACCAATTGTTACGGCAAGTGCTGCAGCACTAGGCAGAATTAATCTGCATCCCCAGCTGTCGCATATTGGAATTCTCATATCCTTAAATATATTAGTAATGACCAGTTGTTAATCTACTTATGATATGGCCTTATGACCCTTTAAACTTTCCGCCCTACAAAGTGAGCACCTATGTCTAGTGTGTGACAAATCGTAACTTCAAGTATAGCCCTTATGGGATTCAAGATAGCTTAATCCAAGAAACTTAAATTAAAATCAAGTAATACTCTAATAACATCCGCTAAGACATGCCCTTTTGCGGCTCTATCTTAACTTGAACTATTAAATGGGTGGTCAATCGAAATAACAGTTATATTAATAATAACTACTAGAGTACAATGCTACAGCAATGACATAACAACACATAAGAACAATCAAGAACCCATTAGATTGTTTGTCACTCAACTACACGCAAATCTAGTTCATATTCGGAATAAGAAAAACAAACATCAATATATTATTCACGGAATACATCAGAATAGTCAAAGGAAGAGGAAAAGTATGAGTTGAGAACGACAAAAAGCAAATTCAAATAACTCAGCAGAACTTCTCAATGCTGTTGACGCCAACCTCTTCAAATATGATATTCTTCTCCCATTTTCTCTAATGTATTAATGATAATTCTCTTGTCGCCTTTTAATGTGGTGCACGCCCTCCTTTTATACTGCACACTAGGATAAATAAAAGTTTGTGGCGTACATGGGGTAAATTGGGAAACATGCAGATTGCGATTTTGCTGTTGACTCGCGCATAGGTTTTTTCCTTCAGTGCTCTTGGACTGCTACAACAATGGTTGCTCTAACAACAGCTACAACACTGCACTGTTCCTTATTGTGCTTTCTTTTTTTGCTGCCATCTTCTTTCCTCCTCTTGCTAGCCCAATTTCTCAGCATCCCTTCATGAATTAAGAATTTCTGAAAACCTACAATTATGCACATATTTTGATCACAAATTACTTTGATTTAAACAAAACTTATTAAAACTCAACTAAAATGAATGTTTATGCAAAATATAACCAAAATGTAATAAAAACACCTTATTTGCTCTTTAAGTGATCTTGATTTAAGTCTAGAATTGATGTAATAACTCTCATTTCATAGAGTTATCACACCCCCAAACTTAAACCTTGACTTGTCCTCAAGTAATGACAACATACTAATACTTTACGCAAACAATCAAGCAACACAACTTTAGCTCTTTTAGCAAATTTGTAAGGATTCTTCCACCTTTATATCACAATCCCAATCATGCAAAGTGACCATAATAAATCAATTTTAGACTTAAGTTTCCTTCTGTCCATAGTGTGTGTGTGCTACTTTGATTGAATTACAGAGATGTTATAACATCACCAAGAGATTGCATGTAATTCAGCAGTAATAAAATTTCATTCATATATGGGGTAGCATAAATTTTACATACTCAAACTGTACTGGTTTTAAAATTGAAAACTTGAGAGTATTCAACCTCCTCACTGCAACATTTATTTTTCATGTGAATGTCAATTAATTGTAATGATGACACCCAATTACTCAAATCATGCACAGATCAGAGTTGTTGTAGCAATATCTGTAATATAATCTTATCTAGAGATATCTTTTACTCAAGGCTGAACTCATGAATAGACCTGGCTAATCGATGCCTTAGACATAGGACTTTCTTATATTATTGTCTTACTTTTCTCTCTTTTTTTTTAACATAAAATGCTATAGCATTACTCATAACTCTTGTTACCTTTGAACACAACTCTGCATATGGGGTATATACTCAGATCTGGTTACTCAGCAACTCAAGCCATTGGAACAGAGTTTATTTTATAAATAACACAATCAATCAAACTTGCTTTTCCTCCCCCAAACTTAAGATCTTTTCTATTCTTTTGGCTCTGTTCTAGCAGTCTCATACAACTTAACCAAAATCTAAGTGTCGGGACAGAATTTCAACCTCCATCTATAACTATCTCTACTTGGCATTCTTACAAATACTGAATACACTCAGTTTATCTTCATTAGGTTTTCAAATCCATACAAAAATATTAGATAACAGAGCTTCACACAACACACAACACGAGCATAAACACAAAGACAACCCCTCAAATTGAGAGGCGATGTGTCCTCACAAGCATACACAACAAAGTCACACAATTTGACAAAGACATGGAAGACGTGAGAAAATACCACACAAATTGAAAAACATAATAAAAGATTTTTTTTAACAATGAAATAAATTGATGAGTTGCTACTGGGGTAGCTTGCGTGGTTGATACTGATCTGGTCCGTTTTGGTTCTGTCGAGGCTGCTGTGACAGTGCCTCTAGAAGTACTGCCTTTTCTTTTGCTAGATTGTCACGGACTAGTACGAACATATTGGCCAAGAGTGTTCTGTGGAGGAGTTGGGGTTGATGCATCAGCTACCTGTCCCTCAACTATGATGGCAGCAATGATATCAAGTAACTGCTTGGCTTCTGCGGGTGTATACGTAACTCTGGTTGCTGCAGCAGCTAGCTCTGCCTCGACTTGCTCCATTTCATCTTCAGAGGCTGGAGGTGTTGCTAATTTTTCCTTGCCCTTTCTCGAAAGGATTGGAATGGGGGGCTCATCTTCAAGTTCCTCGTCTTCCTCTTCTCGGATAATGTGCATTTTCCTGGTTTTGGAAGGAGTCGGGATTGAGGGTTTCTCACGTTCTTTCTTAGAATCATCTTCTTCCTCTGTGGGTGAGCTGTTAGTCGCAGACTTGTCATCTTCTTCTTCAAGTTGATCAGATGGTTCAACATCTTCTGATTTTACCTCGGCTTCTGGTTTGGCTGTGGTAGTGGCTTCTTCACTAGCTTTGCTGGGGCACTTGTGGTGTTGGTGTCAAAATTGTACTGCTGGAGCAATGAATTAGGAAAATTGCGGTGGGTGTTTTTCATGTACAAAGCAAATTGGTGTAGTTGGCTGTCCAAGTGTTGTAGATAGCTCCAAAACCGATCGTTTTTCCTCCGCTGAGCCTCAGCACATTGAGTTATACTGGTACTGAGCGCCTAGATTGTTTGTTCTAAACGAATAGCTCATCTTGCTCCTGTTACAGTAATTGGTTCAGTTGTCGTTCCAGCACTCTCACCAGCAATTCTCTCAATGGTACGTGCCGTAAAGGCACCATCATTCTTAACATGTTCATCTTTCGCGTCAAGACGGACACCGGATACTACACAGATGCTAGTGATGAGTGAAGGGAATAGCAAGGCAACAGCTTTGTGATTCTTTACGCACAATCTCTGATTTCGTTTTCAATGATCCTACCCACATCTGTGGGAAGCCCTCGAACAATGGCATATAACAACACCAACTTTTCTCGTGAAACTTTAGTAGTTTGAGTGGTTGTCATAAGCCTAGATTTCAGAAATTTCACCTACACCTTAGCAATAAGTTTCAAATCTATCCTATTAACTACACGTCTTTCCTCATTAGCCCATAATGTCCCTTCTATTATAAGAGTTGTGAAGATGGTGTTCCATTTTTTTGTGGTCAATTTATCAAGCAACTTGGCACACTCACAATTAATTTCGGCAGGTAAATTATAAAAAGCATTTATAACTCGGAAGTCTAATGGAACAAGTGTGTTTCTTACCCAAATGTTGTGTTGATCAGGGCTTACCAAATTGGCGTAAAATTCATTGACTACTGGTAGTACAGGATCTCGAGGGTGGTTGTAAAATTCTAACCACCCACGCTTTGCTGCAGCATTGTGTATTGTTTGCACAATTCCAGTGAGTTATTTTGGAAATTGACACCTTTTTTCTTCCAGAATCTTACGCGACTCAATGAATTCTTCATATTTTTCTTCGGCGTGGTAACTCTGGAAGCGTGAAGGATCGTTTAGGCGGCTGGTTGTTTTCTTATACCTTGGCATTGCTATAACAGTAACAAATTGAGGATAATGTCCCTAAAAGGAAACTAAAAAAATAAGGGTAAGAATTATTAGAGTTGTGCCTGTGAAGGAGATGTTGAATAGTGTCGTGGATCAATACGCATAGTGACTCCCTTTTACAGTGGAATTTAAATGAAGATAAATTCGGTAAATAAAGATGAATTAGGGAAGAAAATATTTTGAATATAATGAGTAAATCCCAAAAACATAGGCTAAGGAAATTAATGCATTAATTTTAAAGATTTTTTCTCAATTGCCATCCAAAGCCATGCATCCATCTATCATGATTTATCTCCAACGGTAAGTGAGAGGCTCCAATTTTTAATTTACTGTAATGGTAAAATTGGTTGCTGCAGCACCCATTCGCTCACTCTAGCAACGGTTACATATTCCACTCCAATACCCTCTGACACGTGGCTTGCTTCTGCACTCTGTCACCATACAACCTCACTTGTCAAAATGGAATTCAATTTCCACACATACTTCCCACAAAAACTAAAACAAAATCTAAAAATAATTAAAAATAAAAAGATCAAATGATAGCAAAAGTAAAGAGTTTAATAATGTGAAAGGATAAAACTAAATAGCTAGAATTGAAGAACAAAATTAAATAAAATGGAAGAGATGAAGAGTCGTCAACAAAACCAAAGAGGATCAAATTTGGTTTGAGGTGGCTATCTCCACAATGGGTTGCCTCCCATTGAGCGCTTGATTTAAAGTTTTTCAGCCTGACTTTCTTTCACTGCTCAGTAGCTAGGTTCTTTAAGGAGTAAAACCTCCTTTAAACAATCTGCCACTGGGTGTATGTAATGCTTAACCTTGTGTGCATTAACTTTAAATTCTTGACTTGTTTGTTCATCTAGAAGATCAACAGCCCCATGATGATAAAATTTTAATAGCTTAAGAGGGCCAGACCATCGTGATTTTAACTTTCCTGGAAATAATCTTAGTCTTGTATTATGGAGCAGCACTAATTGACCAGGGCTGAATTGCCTGTGTTGAATATGCTTGTCGTGCTACTGTTTTGTCTTCTCTTTATATATTCTTGCATTTTCATATGAAAATAGTCGTAATTCATTAAGCTTACAAAGTTTAAGCTTCCTTTGCTCTGCTGCAGCATGAATATCCCAATTTAATTTCTTCAGTGCCCAGTGTGCTTTATGTTGTGCAAATTTTATTAAACTTGCAAGTGTACGAATCTATTGTAGTATAGACTAATGGTGACGAGTGTCGGTCCCACGAGGAAGTAGATTTTAATTGTGTAGAATTAATTTTGTAAATGGGTGGTTGAATTTCTGGTGAAATTGATTTGGAATATTCTAAAACTTAAATTAAAATGGCGAGAATAAATTGAAGATAAATCTATTGAAATGAAGCACTTGGGTGTCTGGATCCATATCAACATGCACCATGATCTAAATATTTCTTATTAACGGTGATTAAATCATGAGGGGGGAATCCACACCTCATGAACCACACTCTAATTAATATGGTGTTAAGGGCTTATTGTGCCAAATAATAATAACTTTGTACTAGGGAGCCGGTGAAACCAGGGCGGTATCTAGACAAGATTATTATTATTTGTCGACGAGAAGTCAAAATATCCACAAAAATTAGAGAGGAAGAGAAAATAAATTTACCAAATAAAGCCCATGACACATGTTGAGACTTCACCTTCAACCCAAGCTTGAAAGAAAATTAGCTACTCATAATTGAACTAGGGGCAAAACGAAAATTTATTAAAATACGTAGAAAATACAAGATGAAGAAGGAATTACAGAAAATGGAGTCCAAGAATGGATTCAGAGATATCCAATTAGGGGGGGAGGTCCCTTTTTTATAGATAGATTAAGTAAATCATAGTCATCAGATTAAAAACAGTTTGGATGCTCAAGATTGCGCCACGTCATCAGTCAACAGTACGCAGTTTGACCACATAGTTTAAACAGTAACACGGTTTGACCCGGCTTGAACAGTGATGCGGTTTGGTTGAAAATAATCCTGCGTGATGCATGTACCGTACGTGAGATTTTCGGTCCACTGATATGCTACCTCGTCACCAATCAACAATGCATAAGAATTTTAATCCAATAGGATCGTGACATCTCATCAGTCAATGCCACATCATCGATCAATGCCACATCATCGATCCGTCTATATGAACAGTAACGTAGACATTACCGTACATGTGAACAGTACCATTTTTCCTTTTATACTCCTTCTAAGGTTTTCGACCATTCTGAGTTCAAAAGTGATGTCCGTTTTGCTGTCTGATCTCTCGTTCATTGTGAAATGACTATGATACCCCTAAAATACATAAAATACATAATTAAAATAAAACACACATAATTAAATTATAAGAAGCTTAAATACATAAAAGTAATGGTTGTTAGTAAAATTTGAAATGTAAAATGATGATTTTCTCCTTTATAAATATAAATTTTCTAACACTCAACACTTTATGCTCTAGCTCTAGTGGCAAGTGACAAGCCTTCCCATAAACAATTCGGTAAGGAGACATGCCAAGTGGAGTTTTATATGCTGTTCTATAGGCCCAAAGAGAGTAACTGCAATGACCAATCCTTCCTTGTTGGGTTCATCACTTTTTCTAAGATCTTTTTAATTTCTCTGTTGGACACTGCAGCCTGACCATTGGATTATGGGTGATAAGTTGTTGTTACCTTGTGTTTGACTCCATATTTTACCATAGCTGTAGTAAAAAATTTGTTGAAAAAATGAGTACCCTCATCACTAATAATTGCTTTAGGAGTGCCAAACCTAGAAAAAAAATTTCTGAAGAAAAGCCACCACTGTTTTAGCATCATTGGTAGGTAATGTTGCAGCTTCTACCCAATTGGAAACATAATCCACAACAACAAGGATATATTAGGTCCTAAAGGATGGTGGAAAAGGTCCCATGAAATATATTCCCTAGACATAAAAAACTTCCACTTCCATAATGTTGGTCAATGGCATTTCATGTCTTTTAGTTATGTTCCCTGTTCTGTGACACCTGTCACAACATTTAACAAATTCATAAGCATCTTTAAAAGTAGTAGGCCAGTAATAACCTGATTGCAGAACTTTAGCAGCTGTTCTTTGACTACCAAAATGTCCTCCATATGCTGCAGCATGGCATGACTCTAGTATGTGGGGAATTTCTCCTTCTAAAGCACATCTTCATATTACTTGATCAGACCATAACTTATATAAATATAGCTCATCCCACTGATAACTTCTAATATCATGAAGAAATTTCTTTTTCTCCTGAAATTTCAGCTCAGGTGGTAGCAACCCACTTACTAAGTAGTTAGCAAAATCTACATACCATGGAGATCCTGACTGCTGCAGCATCTGTGCTTGCTGTACTACCAACAATTGTTCATCAGGATAAGTTTCAGTGATGTCCCTCCTTATCAATGTACTTGTGTCTGCTTCCAACCGCGACAGGTAGTCTGCTACTTGATTCCCAATCCCCTTTCTATCTTTAATTTCTAGATCAAATTCCTGAAGCAATAAGATCCATCTGATTAATCTTGGTTTTGCATCCTTATTTGAAACTAAGTATTTGATGGCTGCATGATCTGTGTATACAGTTACTTTAGTCCCCACTAAGTAAGCTCTGAAATTATCAAAAGCAAATAAGCTCTGAAATTATCAAAAGCAAATACTACTGCTAACAACTCTTTTTCTGTAGTGGTGTAATTGATTTGAGTTTGAGTAAGAGTTTTGCTTGCATAGTAAATGGAGTGAAAAACCCTATCATTTCTTTGTCCTAATACTGCTCTCACAAAATGATCACTAACATCACACATAAGTTCAAATAGTAGAGTCTAGTCTAAAGATATAACCACTGGTGCAGTGATCAAAGTTTTCTTTAATTCTCCAAATGCTTGGAGATAATCTTTGTCAAAGTGAAAAGGTTTGTCATGTTCCAACAATGAGCATAATGGTTTAACTACCTTAGAAAAATCCTTAATGAATCTTCTGTAAAATCCAACATGACCCAAAAAACTCCTAATACCTTTTATTGAAGTGGGGGGTGGCAGTTTATCTATTACCTCTATCTTAGCTTTGTCTACCTCAATGCCTTTCTTGGACACCTTATGACCCAACACTATTCCCTCTTGCACTATGAAATGACACTTTTCCTAATTGAGTATTAAGTTAGTCATCTCACATCTTTTAAGAACTGCTTCTAAGTTGTGTAAACAATCATTGTATGTCTCTCCAAAAACTGAGAAGTCATCCATGAAAACTTCTAAAATATGCTTTACCATATCAGAAAAAATAGACATCATGCACCTCTGAAAAGTTGGTGGAGCATTGCACAATCTAAAGGGCATTCTTCTGAAGGCAAATGTTCCATAAATGTAGTCTTCTCCTGATCTTCTAGAGCTATAGAAATTTAGTTGTAGCCTAAATACCCATCTAGGAAACAATGGTACTGTTTTTCAGCAAATCTATCCAACATCTGATCTATAAATGAGAGTGGGAAGTGATCTTTCTTTGTGGCTTTGTTGAGATTCTTGTAATCCATACATACTCTTCATCCGGTCACTGCCCTCGTAGGAATAAGTTCATCTCTCTCATTAGCTATCACTGTTATCCTTCCCTTCTTTGGAACATATTGAACTGGGCTCATCCACGAACTGTCTGATATTGGATATATGATTCCAGCATCCAACCATTTGATGATTTCTTTTTTCACCACTTTTTTCATAATATGGTTCAACCTTCTCTGTTGCTCCACTGAATTACTGTAACAGTCTTCTAACAAAATTTTATGCATGCATATTGATAGGCTTATCCCTTTGATGTCTGCCATGGTCCATCCAATTGCTCTTCTGTACCTCCCAAGCACATCTACTAGACTCTGTTCTTGACCTGCATCCAAAGTAGAAGAAATGATTACAGGGAGTGTGTTGTTTTGACCAAGATAAACATATTTTAAATGTGAGGGTAACAATTTTAATTCAAGACTAGGAGATGATTCAATAGATGGTAAAGTTGTTTTTATTCCATGTCTAAAAGATTCAAATGCTTAACAAATCTATTATATCTATCAGATTGCTTTCCTTCCATCCAATCTATCTGGTTTGCTGCAACATCATTTTCTTCAAAGCCTTCAAAAGTGGTAACTTTGTTGATCTCATTACTGCAGTATCTGTCGATTCTGTCTGCTACAACAAAATCCACAACACTCAGGAAATTACAATCTTCTAACTCATCAGGGTTCTTCATAACCTCTAATACATTAAATGTGACTTGCTGATCATTCACTCTGATGGTTTACTCTCCTTTCTGCACATTTATTAGAGTTTTCCCAGTGGCTAAGAAAGGTCTTCCAAGTATAATGGGTACTTCTTTATCAGTTTCAAAGTCTAGTACAATGAAGTCTACTGGGAAGATGAATTTGCCAACCTTCACCAATACATCCTCAATTTTTCCTTCAGGTTATGCATGAGATATGTCAGCTAATTGTAGAGTGACTGTTGTTGGTCTGCATTCCCTTACTCCTAGCTGCTTAAATACAGACAATGGCATCAGATTAATATTGGCTCTCAAATCACAAAGTGCTCTGCCAGTGTACCTAATTCCTATAGAGCAGGGTATTGTAAAACTTCCTGGATCCTTTACTTTTGTAGGAATCTTACTTTGGAGTACATGGCTGTTTTCCTGTGTTAAAGCAACAGTTTCAAATTTTCTCAGCCTCCTCTTTCGTGTTAAGATGCCTTTTAGAAATTCACATAATTAGGCATTTGCTCCAAAGCTTCCACAAAAGGTATGTTGATGTGTAATTGCTTCAGCACTTCCAGGAATTTGCTGAACTACTTGTCTTGGTTTTGCTTCTAGAATCTCTGTGGGAAAAGTGGTGGATGTCTAAATTGCTGGGTAGTTTCAAGAGGTATCAAACTCTACTTGTTTAGTTTGTTATAGGTCGTGGCTACTGGTGTTGCAACTTCTTTTTCAGCATGTACTAGTTGAGTTCCTTCTGAAGTTGCTATAACTTGGCCCCTGTAACCAGTGTCCTGATGGTTGGTTTGTTGTAACATGCTTCCATTTTAAGGTGGTTTTTGCGAGGAATTAAATTCCATACCCTTGTTAGTCACATCAATGAGGATATCAATATCTTTCCAGATCTCAAATAATTATGTTTGCAGTGTTCTTTATAAGTGGTTGAGTGTTCCTATTTTGTCCATTTAATGCTGGAGCATTTCGTTCTGACTGCTCCATGAAAGATTTAGGTGTTGTTTCATCCAGGGTTGGAAGTATTTGAACATGGGTTGTTTTGAAGCCGTCGATTGAAATTACCCACATAGTTTATTGATGCTAGATTTCTAGGACAATTATCAAAGTCATGTTCTTCACCACAATATACACAAGTAAGTTCATCAACTTGCTTCACTTACTGTTGGAGCAGATGTAATGGCCTTTACCATGTTAGTCAATGAGGTTACTTGTGCTGATAAGGCTATAATTCCACCTATGTTATGTACCCCTGTTATTTCTCTTGCTACTGGTTGCCTGGTTGATGGCCACTGATAATTATTATTCGTAATTTTCTCCAGAATTTCATAAGCTTCAGTGTAAGATTTGATAATAGAGCTCTATTTGCTGAAGCATCCACTATCAATCTTGTACTCAGATTTAACCCATAATGTAGAAAGTTTTCCAATTGAATGCAACTAGGAATGCCATGATGAGGACACCGTCTGAGCAGTTCTTTGATCTTTCCCAAGCATCATACAAACTCTCATCTTTAAGTTGATGGAAAGAAGTAATCTCATTCTACAACTATGCATTTTTGTTAGTGGGAAATATTTCAATAGGAATTTATCAGCCAACTCATTCCATATAGTGATGGAATCAGATGGTAACGAATTTACCATGCTATTGCTCGATCTCTTAAGGAATAAGGAAAAAGCCTCACCCTTAAAGCATCTTGTGTTGCTCCAGCAATCTTAAAAGCATCACTCACTTCCAAGAACAACTTAAGATGGAGATGAGGATCTTCATTTGGCAATCCATTGAATTGACCTACTGTTTAAACATCTGATCAAATTGGCACTGTCAAATTTACTTCACATTTAAAAAAAACAATTAATCCCCGGAACGGCGCCAAAAATTGGTTGGGTATAAATACTAATGTTATTGGTGTTAATGTCAATGTGAAAGTGTACACAACAAGTAATAAAGTGATGAATATTCAAGATCGTCTCTACAGGGATTGATGTCACTTGAAATGCTATAGCAATCACAATAGTGCAAACTAACTTAAATCTGAAGTTAACAAACGTAAAGTATGTTCAATCGTAATTGATGATTGTGAGAGAATAAAGTGAAACAATACTATAACGAAATAAACTAAATTAAATGTGTCTAAAATTCAATTGAAACTATGGTAGTTGAATGATCAAACTCTCCTTATGGGCTGACTGCTTTTCATTAAATTAACACCAGTTATTACGGCAAGTGCTGCAACACTAGGCAGAATTAATCTGCATCCTCAGCTGTCGCATATTGAAACTCTTATGTCCTTAAATATATTAGTAATGACCAGTTGCTAATCTACTTATGATATGGCCTTATGACCATTTAATCTCTCCACCCTACAGGTGAGCACCTATGTCTAGTGTGTCACAAATCTTAACTTCAAGTGTAGCCCTTATGGGATTCAAGATAACTTAATCCAAAAACTTAAA
>VKKW01000588.1:37500-41317 GCA_018350135.1 Citrus trifoliata | reverse complement strand
TTTACTTTACTGTTATTTTATTCATTTCACTATTATTTTATTGTTTGCATTATTGTCTTTAATAATTTAATTACTGTTTGCTTTTTTTTCCTTTTACTGTTTTCTTTTTGACTCACGAGCCATGTGCTTTACGCGTTATTTGACACTGACATGTTACCTCATACACAGCTGTGACCTACTGTCACCAAGACTCTTAAATGTGATTTCTTTTGTCAAGCACTCACAATTATTTTGAGAAAGTATCACAATGGCAGCTACTCCCAATAGACAATTCAAGAACATTTGTGTTAATTTCTGGATTTACCTATGGCAACATAAAGAGTTCGTTGAGGCAGCCATAGATCTTGGTCGAAGTATAGCAGCGAGAAAATTACACTTGGTGTATGGAGGAGGTAACCGAGGGTTATCCAAAATGGTCTCAGAAGCAGCTTTTATCAGAGGAAGTCAAGTGTTAGGCATCATCCCAAGAGTCCTAAAACCATTGGGCAGTTCGTCTGACTCATCAACTGGAGAAGAGTTAGTCGTCTCAGGTATGCAAGAAAGAATAATTGAAATGCTTAGTTATGCTGATGCTTTTATTTTTCTTCCAGGAGATCTTGCAACACTAGAGGCACTTATCACACTAGCATCTTGGGCCCATCTGCACATCCACCAGAAACCCATCGGTTTGTTAAATGTCAATAACTTTTATGATGGTTTTATCGCATTTCTTAACCATGCAATAAAAACTACTTCATTCCTTCCCATGCGAAAAAACTTTTATTTGTGCTCACACTGCTAATGAGCTACTTGATATGTTACAAGCTTATAGACCGGAGCCAAACCCCTGGACCTTTGTGTTGGAGCGTCCAAATAATGATGGTAACAGTAGCGGCAGTAAGAAGTACAAATTAGATTTAACTCTCCGCTTGTAAATATTTTCTTCTGTGTTGCACCACCCAGGTGATGTCTTCTAAACTCTACTTCTTTCCTTTCAAACATTGAGGACAATGTTTCGTTCTGGTTGGGGGGAGGGAATAGTCGACAAATGTGGAATCTTGGTTAAGTTTTTACTAATTTTTTGTTGTAGAAACTAACTGTTGCTAACTTTTTGTGTTGAAGATGGCTGAATATGGAGTGTAGTTACTCTAGAAACGCATCTTCATTGTTCAACAAAAAAATAAAAAATAAAAAATAAAAAATAAAAAAATAGAAAACCAAAAAAAAATAAAAAATAAAAACAAAAAAAAAATTTTTTTTTTCTTTATTAAGTTTTGATGTTCATTTTTCTTCTTCTTTTTATTTTCTCCTTTATAAATATACATTTTCCAACTTTTGAGTCGAAGATGGCTGAATATGGAGTGTAGTGCCTCTAGAAACGCATCTTCTAAGTTTAAAAAAAAAAAAATTCATTTAAGTGTAACTTTCTAATTAGTTTTTCTGTGTCATTTTCGCATTTCTGCATGCATATTTTCCTTTCATGCTTAGAATAGGTTGGGGGGTAGATGTTGTTTAAAAAAAAAAAAAAAATGTGTGATTTGTTTTTAATATTGGATGACATGATGAATTTCAAATTTTAGTATTTGTATTATCTTTGGTCTTAAGTGATGTTACACTATGTTTGCTACTTTACATGTTGATGTCGGAGACAAATATGAGTTGCTTGAAGGAATGAACATGTCATAATAAGTACCAAGTGAGTTTTTGAGCCTATTATTTTTCTTGGAGAGTAACCCTTTTGCCCATTCTTCATACAGCTTTGTAGTTTATAATTTATACACAATCTCTAGTTTTCTTTTGAGTTAACCCTTAAAAAAAAATTTGTTGTAAAATAAAAAAAAATGTGTGTTGCTACATTTGGAGGCCCATCTAACTAGTAGATATGGACGATTATTTAGAACCCTAAAAGACGATGGAAAGGCCATCTTTGATCTATTTGAGCCTTCTAGCCATCCCTTTTGTGATATATCCATAGTTAACCCTTTTGAGCCTTTAAAAAAAATATATATATTTTCTTTGTCAACTTATCATCTTGACCCACTCCGATTTGGAGTATTACCCGATGTCTTATAAGTTACATCACCTATTTTGTTTGAGGAAAATGTAAATAATTATTTGTTCAGTGAATTGTTTGTTTCACAAGATAAAAAGAACAATAAAAGGTGAAATCCACCTTGCAACTTCCAAAAAAAAAAAAAAAAATCTCTGCATTTCTTTCTCAAAATACACGTTGTTTCCTTATTTCCATTCTTTTTAACCATGTCCTTAAAACCTACATTACGTCCTAATAAAAGTCCTCTGATTTTAGGAACTATAATCTAAAATAGAAGCTAGTTATATGGGCTAAAAAAGATGTAGTGATGCATAAAAAAATATAATATAAAAAAAAAAGATGATATAAAGTGGGTTGACTAGCATTTTTATGTTACTACTTTGAGATCGTATTATTCTAAGCTGAGGTGCATATTTCTTTCATCTTGGTGAGAGCATGTGATATCACTCCTTATTATTTTCTCTCTCATTACCATTCATTGGAGTGACTATTTTTATTGGTGTTAATTTCTTTGTGAGAGTGTCACTACTTCCAGTGAGAATTTGGGGTTAGACATGTCATTCTTGAAAGTAGCTATAACAAGTCTACTGGGCTGATTCATGTGGATGGTTGATGAAGATGTGATGTTTCTTAGACTGGAGATAATGTTTATACTTTCTTTGATCGCTATCATTAATCTGATTGAATAAATACGAATGTTAAAAAAAAAAAAAAATCATTTTGAAATTTGAATTTGTTTTCGCTTTATTTGCTAGGGACTAGCAATCAGCTGGTTGGGGGTGTGTTGAGTGTTAGAAAATGCATATTTATAAAGGAGAAAACCGTCATTTTACATTTCAAGTCTTACTAACAACCCTTACTTTTATGTATTTAACATTCTTGTGGTTTAATTACATGTAATAAAGGAGAAATCAGACGGCAAAACGGACATCACTTTTGAACTCAGGACGGTTGAAAACCTTAGGAGGAGTATAAAAGGAAAAATGGCACTATTCACATGTACGGTACTATTCACGGCATATCAGTGGACGAAAAATCTCGCGTACGGTGCATGCATCACACAGGATTATTTTCAACCAAACCGCGTTACTGTTCATCCGGGTCAAACCGTGTTACTGTTCATCGCGTGGTCAAACCGTGGACTGTTGACTGATGACGTGGCGCAATCCTGAGCGTCCAAACTGTTTTTAATCCGATGGCCATAATTTACTCCATGTATCTATAAAAAGGGGGCCTCCCCCCCTAATTTGATATCTCTGAATCCATTTTTGGGATCCATTTTCTGTAATTCCCTCTCTATCTTGTATTTTCTTCGTATTTTAATAAATTCCCATTTTGCCCCTAGTTTCAATTATGAGTAGCTAATTTTCTTTCAAGCTTGGTTGAAGGTGAAGTCTCAACATGTGTCATGGGCTTTATTTGGTAAATTTATTTTCTCTTCCCCTCTAGTTTTTGTGGATGTTTTGACTTCTCGTCGACAAATAATACTAATCTTGTCTAGTACCGCCTTGGTTTCACCGGCCCTCTAGTACAAGGTTATTATTATTTGGCACGATAAGCCCTTAGCACCATATTTATTAGAGCGTGGTTCATGAGGTGTGGATTCCCCCCTCATGATTTAATTGGTATTAATACGGATTATTTAGCCCATGATGCATGTTGATACGGATCCAGATACCCAAGTACGTCAATTTAATAGATTTCCTCTTCAATTTATTCTCGCCATTTTAATTCCAATTTTAGAACTTATTATCGCCATTTCAAGTCCAATTCTAGGGTAATTTA
>VKKW01000588.1:0-35000 GCA_018350135.1 Citrus trifoliata | reverse complement strand
GGAGAAATAGAATAAGATGGAGCCTACCTGCTTGGTTCGAACGAAGTAGATGGATCAAAGGGTTTTATTCCAGGTGGTTCTTATGCCACTTTTGATGGTCTCGGTTCGGACGAGATACATGGAAAACCATTAGATCGGTAGCCGGGGTAATTTCCTTCCCACTCCGAGGCAGATTGATCCGGATCCCTGGGAACAGGTCTTAGAGAAGTAGATGGCTCGGCTCCACTGGGAAACTATATGCGGAGCTAGAGGCAGAGGGACTTGTACTTGGCTCACCGTCAGAGGGGGAAGTAGATTGCTCGATAGCTTACCCCGGGGGGAGAAGATTGATTTTCTTCTCATTGGATCGGTCGGCCACCATAGCACTAAGACGGAAAGCCTGGTAGGCAGTCTACACAGATGGGAAGTCACCAAAGGTGGGAAACTGTAAGTACCTATTACTCGAAGGAACCGCCACCATAGGATTTAAGACAAAGATGCCTTTTGACCCGCTAAGGCTCTTACTCAAAGAAAGGAATCATGGGTGATCGTAGATCAGACTTCCATCCATCGTATAGAATGATGCTCCTAGGCCGGGATTGATACATTACTACAAGGAAGCGCTGTATGAGCTGTTTTATCAGGTGTTTAAGCGCTATTATCAGGTAAGCGCTATATCCTCTTTAGTAAGGCATGCTTAGAGTATGCACCAGTCCTTATCTTCCCAACCATGCAAGGAAAGGCTTCATTCCCTACCAACGCTGCCCCAAGCAAGGAAGCATACAAGATTCTGGTCCCGGAGATTCTGAAAGCAAGGATGCCCTCTTTCTAGCCCCTCTTAAACTAGGTTTTAAGCAAGCAGGCCTGGCCTGTCTTTCGTCTTTCGGGTTTCTTCGCGGAGTAATGCTTACTTAAACACGAATGGTCCCTCGTAAGATAGGTGCACTTGTGGATATAGCCGGATCAGTATGACCCCCGCGGACTCCCTGATTCCCGTTTGCGTTGAGAGCGAGGACCGAACGGATGGAAGAGGCACGTGACTGCTTGACGGTATGTACCGGAGTCTCACATCCCCTAAAATAGTCGAGCTAACTGTGATAGGTCAGCGCTCCTTCGGATCCCTTTTTAACGAATGCCCTTAAGATGGGCAGTCGGCTCCTGCCCTTCACTCCTTTTCTACTCGTTTCAAGATTCTCGTATAGAAAGAAGAGTTGACTCAATCATCTTGAAAGTGAGAACTCATAATTATATATGAGAATACTGATATAGAGTACCGTGGTGGTTAAATATTCTTTAGCTAACTAGTTTATGTATATGTACTAGGTCGACCTAGCACTACTACTGATTACGTTGGTTATTTAAAACAACCAAAGAGGCAAGCTCTTTCCTCTTCTTTCTTTCGTCCACTGGGGTTAGCTCCACTCTTGCTAGACGTCATGATGATATACGTTTCATCCATCTGGTAAGGGAAGGGGTATTCCGACAAAACCCCCGATCTTAAAAGACATCAAGCACAGTCAGCATAGAAGTGAGCTTCCTAAAGTGCAAGTCAGGAAAGCTCTCGAATCTGGTTTGTGAAATTATCTGATGCACGTATCCGCTCTACCCGCTTGGAATTAAATGTGGCACCAATATAAGTCAGTTAATGGGATATTCCTGGTAAGCCAGGAATTAGAACTATTTGATTGCTTTCTCTCAGGGGGCAGGATAATGTTAGTGGAATTCGTCGTCATCAAGGTGAGTTTGGCACCTAGCGTGGAATGGGATAGGGTTTGCCCGGTCTTTCTTTCTGAAATGATTTAGTAACAGAAGAGCAGCTCGTTGCCAACTCCAATACCAGGGTAAGTGACTCCCCCGGAAGTGGTGATAGTGCCTTCCGTGTGGAACGAGCTACGGTCCCCCGTGGTAGTGGAGGTGGAGCAGAGGTAGTAGTTTCCCTCCTGAGTAGTATCCCGGAGTTGTTCTGTAGCCAAAATCCCCTCGGATCGAGCGAGAATGTGACTGGTTGGGAAGGGTTCTTGGGGAGGGAGATATCAAAAATTTACTGGGAACCCCGTGTCCTAATAAAAAGATTAGACAACGGGCACAAAGGGAAGGATTTTGAAATCTCCTTAACACCTATCGTCAGTGTTAGTGATTGAGTAATCACTTCACCCCGTGTATCCATTTAGAGTTCTGTTTAGTCCTTCCGGGGTGGAATGGAACCTTGCTTACTTACTAAGATAAGACTTTTCCTATGCTTTTTAGCAGGAGACCTAGATGAGCGTCAGTCTACCACGGGATATTGGTTTACAAATGTGGGGGGAGCGAAGCTGGCACGCGGAGTCTAGCTACTACTACATACACGAGTCCCACACACCACTCCACAGTTCTAGGCTTTAAATTCAAAATTCAAGCTTCATCAGCTACAAGACAATCAAAATCAACAGCTGCTACGAGATTGAATCAGCTTCAGGCTTTCAAGTAAAATAAGCGTCTGGGGGCATGTGGAAATCATATCCGCTGTTATACTTGACTTGGCCTAGAGGCGCTATTTACGCCCATACCATGTGAGGCAACTTCAGGACCATCTCCCTATCGGTCGAGTAGGTAAACCCCCTAGACTTTGAAACAGTCTTAGTAAGCAAGGTCCCTTCTTTAGGGTTCTCTACGAACCCCAACTCATAGTAATAGGCAGGACAGGAGATAACTACGTTAATGCGAGTTAGGCTCCTCGATAGCATCCTCCTATAAGCATGACGGAACTGATGCTAAGAAGAGCTCCTGCGTGCCTATACTATAAGTAAGGGGACGGAACTTCATTCAAAGAGTAGCCCCCCGTTCTGTCAGGGGGCCGAAGCTGCTACACAGACTTGTTTAGTGATTGGCACCGGCACCGGATGCAGCGGCATCTGAACCAGGAACCTGTGATTCAGAAGCTAGCCTTTCACCCTATCCAATGACCCCGGATCTCTTCGCGAAGGAAAAGACGACTATCGTTTTTGACCTGCTTGGCCCGAAACGAATGCAGGTGCTCTCCGCTCTTTGGGTGAACAATTTCCGTAATCCAACTATTATGTATTATGCCCACCAGTTTGTTTGCCATTCGTGGAGTCAAAAGCCGCCTACCGACTACCTATTACCGACAACCAGTAGAAGTGCCAAAGAAAGAACGGGGAATAGAAGAAGGAATGCAAGATAGCTTCCGCTGCCAAGGCATAGAGACCGGGCCGAGTAAGAGCTATTATTGGTCCATGGCCTCCCGTCCTAGGAAGTGAGCACGCACCTTCATCGCGTACCCGCGCCATGAATGGAGTTCCGCTTGGTAACGATCCGAGAGTAAGGGTTTCACATCTGTCTTCATTGGTCGAAGAAACTCGGTCCATTGGTCCCATGGTCCAAGATCTCCTGGGAAAGAGGGAGCAAGAGGCCTTACCTTATAAGATAAGAGTGAGCTATACTTATTCGATTCCCCCATTCTTTCCCGATCGACCAGCCCTTGATCCTAACGTTTTCTTCGCTGGTTCATTCATTCGGTTTTCAAGGTGTTATTCTAAAGCAAGAAGCATATTCATCTCGATCTGCAACTATAGAAGGATCTTGAATTGGCTGTACCCCCACCAGAAAGTGGGTAGTGCCTTTCCCACTCGGTCTTGATATGCGAATCTGAAATCTGAACGAAGGACTGACTCATCCCAGCTCGAAAGCAAACCAAGCTAGGGCGTCGACATCCCCCTTAAGAATCCCCCTCCGGTGGTGAAACAGAGAGAGACTGGCCCTTTAGGGACCAGTCTTTCCTTTAATAAATAAAGCTCTCTCTATTATAATAGAGAGAGCTATATTTATTATGTTAATAAATAGATATCTCTATATTATAATATAGAGATATCTATTTATTATGTATTTATATATTATAAAAATATATAAATATTAAATTTAAATATTAAAATAAAATATTTATATATCTAACATAATGAGTATCTATAATATAGTATATTATAGATACTCATTATGCATGTGTTCTCGTGCGTTATAACGCACGTAAATATAATCCTCGTGTGGGAGGTTAGGGGGGGTCTTAAAAACTCGATTCTCTTTACTAAACATCATCATACAACAAGTTTTTATCCTGGGGTGGGTACCCTTTTAAGGCACTTCTTACATCAAGCAACAAACACAAACACCAAACCTCCTGACCTCCGAACTCGACAACTCAAACTCAACAACTCAAACTCAACAACTCAACTCCTGACCTCCGAACTCAACAACTCAACTCCTCAACTTTCAACTCAACCTACCCATTCCTTGTTCCTATTTCCAAATTTCCTATTTCCAAATTTCCTAGTTCCGATTTCCCTCTCCTCTAATTCCTAGTTTCAGTTTCGACCCTTCTCTTCTCCCCTCCGTGGTCCCCTTTCCGGATCGGGTCCCACTTCGGCCTCGCTTCGCTCCTTTTCTCTCAAGGTTTCTCAAAAAAGAAAAAGAAATTACGTAAGTGAGCACAGAAACTTCTACCTTCATCCGAAGTGGGAGCTCTAAAGGCTGGGGGGAGACCAATCCCGTTGTTTGGAAAGGTTATTCCGTCAGCTGATTCACCAGGGTTCATTAGGAATTTTGGAATTGGATCCAAGAAGATAGGATCTTTAGTCTTCAGGCGCAGAGAGAACTCACCACTATGGCTTCTACCTCATCCACTCCTGTTACTCTTTCTTCTACGCTTTCTTTGCCTAAATCTTGCACTTCCCATACTGCTAATAAGATAGAAAACCTTGTTGAATACTCTTATATTCCCGAATCCGCTCAAATCAGTGAATCCACCTACCCTCTTATTAGCCCTTACCATTTGTACAAACGACCCAACTCCTTTACCCGCAGCATCCGTACCCTTATCTCTACTAAACGGCCACACCCTAAAGAATATATCCAGTCTTCTCGTCTGGATCAGTGTGCTCTCAAAGCTACCTCTGCTGAGCAATATGTCACTCTGGAAATTCCTTCAGAACTCATTTCAAATTGGAAACGTGAAGGATACACTCATCTTCATCTAGGCGGAATACGGCTAATCCTTACCCTTCATGGGCGCAAAGGTTTACCAGTTACAGCTCGTATTGCTCTCCTAGACACTCGGTTTAAACAGTACCAAGATGCTGTTATCGGTACTGTACTCACAACCCTACATGCTGGCAGTGTCTTACTCACCTTTTATCCAAACTTCAATCTTTCCCTTCAAGACACTAATCTACCCACAACTTTGAAAGTTCAAGTCCAGATCCAAGGTGCTGAACAAATCTCCACTGCTAAAATCGCCACCTTACACCATCAATTGGTCTATCGGCTTCAGAATCATGCCTTAGATCTACCCACTCCAGAACACCACTCTGACATTCTCATGGTGTTAGCTGAATCTGACCAAATTCCAACTATCATTCAGATCCCCAGGCAAATTCCTCGCCACGAACTCATTAAGCTTATGCCTCTTGAATGGATCTCCAACTATGAGCAGTTCCATAACAATACAGCCCCAGTTCAGACATCTGAAAGTATGTTTGAAAGACGACCAGATGGCACGGTCAGAATGACCTTTAAACCGCCTCCCAGTGCTCCTCAAGAGCCTCCTCGGCTCTCTTTCACTTATTCATCCATGATCACAGCTGTACAGACAGCTCAGGAAGATTTGCCTATTACAGGATTCAATTCTGACGGTTTCCCTGTTTATCCAGCCAAGCAAAATGGACATTTCCTTTGGGATGTCCCTGGTTCCGGCCACTGTGACCCAGATTGTCCCTGCTGGGATGATTGGGAAGAGGATGATGATTATGTAACCAAAAAGAAAAAGAAACCTAAGAAAAAATCTCATGCCTCGTGTCACCACAGTACTCCTAAACCACCACAAGATCCTCCTCCTCCATCAGCTCCTTTACCTCTCTATAAAAAGGAACTCTAATGGCTTGCAAAGCGTTGCACCTCTACAATCCCCTCACCCGTTCCAGATCCATCTCCACCTCTGAGTTGTATGATGTTTTCATCTGCTTCCTCAGATGAAACCCTTATTCCTTTTTCTTTTCTTTAGGACTTCATTTGCAGAGAGAGAGAAGCTTAGAAGTTCATGGTGAGAGAAAAACACACGAGTTTATTTCTTGGCAAACTTCTATATGTTACATTCCATTCGTTACAAGCAGATGAGAATTCCTTATATAGAGGAGGAATCTCAGAAAGATAGGACAGGGCCCCTATCTTTTAAGTAAAAGTAAAGTTACATGATTACACATGATTACACACCTTTAATTATTACAAAGGGACAAAGATGCTTTAATAAAGCATGACTTTGACAAAAGCTTAAAGCAAAAGCAAAAGCAAAAGCAAAAGAAACCATGATTACAACAAGACAAAACGAGACATAATGATAACAAGAAGACAAATCACAATAAGACAAATAACTTTTATGGAGAGTGGAGGTTCATGTAGTCATCTTCGGAGGAACTTTCCGTTGCATCGGGATCTGTATCTCCGGAGTGGTGCGGTTTGCGGAAAAAGTTGCTTGGAAGCTTTGGACGTTTAGGATGTTGACAGGAGGGACCACGGCATGGTGGATTAGGGCAATGAGCGGCTCGTGGAGTACACTGTGAAGTATACCTAGGGGAAGTCTGGGTGGCTTTGTCAACTTTAGAAGGCCGAGGTGATTTTTTGGAAGGTCGGGTTGATGGTCCTGGGTCGGAGGGTCCAGGTTCATCCATTGTTGGTTGGGGGAACTGATGAAGGTGTTGGCTAAGAGGAAGAAATTCTTCCCAAGGGTCCTGAGAGTCCTGGAAGAGAAAGTCAGTGTAGTCTGGCCTTTCTTCTTTGATAAGGATTCCTGTGGATGGTGGCTTGGATCTGGCTGATGGAGTAGGGATCATGATGAGGTCATGTTGTGGGCCTAAGGATGTGTGAACGATATCCTTATGTGGCGGAGTTTGGTGGTTTAACTGGTGGAGGTAGTTATGTAAGGTAGGCTGGATCTCATTTTCAATGATGGAAGGGTGTGGTGCAGTGAACCATTCGTATACCTGATCCTGTGTCCAAAAGAACTGTGTATCTGGGTGTTGGAAATAAGGCCTGTGAATTATGAACACGGATGTCCACATTTGAGCTTCAGGTAATGGCATACGATCAAGGTTGTAGATCTCTGACAAGTGTTGGAGCTTGTGTCTCCACCATGGAATTGGTGAAAACCACTCAAGTAATGTCCAGATGAGAGAGGTAGCTTTGTCTGGATTAAGAAGATGAGACAAAGTGGGGGCGATGGGTAGGATGAGCTTGGTTGCATAGAGAGTAGTTAGGCACCAGAGGTACCATAACTCGTCTTCAGTGATTTCTCTGGATGGGTCAAGGGTTAAACCTGTAAGAAACAGATTCTCAGGGTGAAAAGTAGAAAATGGAAATGAGTCAGCCATAAGGTAGGCTTTCATGAAAAAACGAAAGACAGCTTTTCGTGCAAACTCTTGGATGGCGAAAACAGAGGAGAATGTTTTATTCAAAGGAAATGGTTTTTTGGTAAGAGCTTCAGGAGGTAAGGATGTAGCCATGGCAATGATAGGAAAATGGTAAGTGGTGGAAAACAGAGTGGGAGGTGTCTCTGGTTTTGAGAGTCTGGATAGCAAATCAGGGATAAGGTTCTGGGATCCCTTTATATGCTTTACTGAAAAATCATATTTGGAAAACCAATCTTTTAATCGGAGTAACATCTTTTCGGGAACAGTTTTGCCTTTGAAATTGAGAATATTGGGGAAGGCTGAGCTGTCCATTCGGATGAGGAAGTGGTGGCCAATGAGATGGTACTCGAACTTTTTGATGCCATGCTTTACCGCTAAGATTTCTTTGAACACGCTATGGTAGTGCTGCTGTGTGTCAGAAAAATGTCCACTAGCGTAGGCAATAAAGTGTTCTTTTCCATTGAGTTCTTCAAGGAGAATGGCACCCCATGATTCATCACTTGCGTCTGTCTGTAGTATGCGCTTTCCATCTGCAATCAACTTTAAAGGAGGCGGATTTTGCGCAATCTGCTTGAGAGTAGTGACAGCATTTGTGTGGTCATCATTCCACTCAGGAGGCTTTTTCTTCAATAAAGCCGAGAGGTGACGAGTGTAGTGGTCCACATGTGGGATAAAGTCTCTGATGTAATTGATAATTCCAAGAAATTGCTGGACCTGCTTTTTGGAAAGTTGTTGGTCTGGAAAGTGAAGCAACTCTTGGGCAATGTGCTTTCCTGGTTGGTAATGGCCATCTTTTATGATCATACCAAGAAATTCGATGGTATCTGTGGCAATGGTGCTTTTCTTAGCAGATAGCATGATTCCATGACTTTGGACAATATCATAGAACTGGTTGAGCAGTCGGTGATGGTCATCATGTGATCCTGAAAAAAGTAAAATATCATCAATGTAAATCAATGCATTAGACAGGAGAGGCTGAAAGATTTTAATCATGGATTTTTGGAAAATGGATGGGGCAGTTTTGAGACCAAAGGGTAGGACCGTCCATTGGAAATGGGCATTGGGAATGCAAAAGGCTGTTTTATATCGCTCAGAGGGTTCAATGCCTAATTGCCAAAAACCTGATTTTAAATCAAATTTTGAAAAGATCTGGGCATTTTTGAGAAAAGTAAACATGCTTTGTCGGCGAGGTAAGGGAAATTTGTCATCTTGCAAAAACATGTTTAAGGGCTGGTAGTCAATGACTAAGCGTTTCTTTCCTCGAACAATTTCAGAATGCTTTTCAACATAAAAGGCTTGGCAAGCCCATTGAGAAGTTGTGGGCTCAATTAATCCTTGGGCTAACAGTTGAGAACATTCTTGTTGGGCTAGGAGTAAGTCAGATGGACTCATTCCTGGATGAGTGGCTTTGGTGGGATTAATGTCTTCATTAAGTTTGAAGGGTAACTTAACAAAGAAAGACTGATTTTTCCACAAAGGATTTGGATGGGTGAACTCAGAATGAGACTCTGGACAGAAACTTAAAAGCTTGGTAGAAACATCCTGATATGATGGAGGGGTTTCAGACAGATTGTAAAGTTTCAAGACATCTGTGAATGGTTTGAACATAGACTTGACTCGAATTCCATGAGGAATGATTTGAAGGTGTTTGATCTGGTGAAGGATGTCAAATCCTAACAAAATATCTTTATTAGGAAGAGTTGAACCAATGACTTTGGTCCAAATGACACAATTAGGGAAAATCTGGATACCAATGGGCTTTTTGGTAACCAAAGAAGTGGTGAACAGGTTGCCATTAACAGCTTTGAAATATTCTTCGGATTGGGTCCAAGAGTCTGGTGGGAGAATATGAGGGTTGATCATACTGCGCTGTGCACCAGTATCAATAAGACCAATTGCTGGAATGGGCCTTTGGAATTTTGAAGGTAAGATTTGGACTTTGATGGAGGGTATAGGAACTGTAGTGTCAAGGGACAAGAGCTGTTGATGGAAAATGACTTGGGACTGATCACTGTCGGAATCATCAGAAGACTGTTGGAGTGCAAACACTGTTTCATCATTGGGTTCATCTTGTTCAGAGAAGTAGAATTCCAGTTCATCCTGTTGAGGAGAGTAATCTGTAGTAGCCTGAAGATGCTCTACAAGACGAATAGACTTGGCTCTTTTGTTGGGGCAGTCTTTGGCAAAATGACCTTTTTTCCTGCAGATAAAACATCTGCTGGATTTTCTTCGTTTGGAGTCTTTGGAAGAAGAAGACCGCTTTCGGAAGAATCTGTAAGGTTTTCTGGACCTGCGGGGTCTGGATGAAAATTCTGGAGATTTGAACTTTCGAAAATGCCTTTTCTTTTTGGGACTGCAATCACAATCCTTCTTTTGTTTGCATTTGATTTGCAGATAAGGCTTTTTGCAGGCACTTCTGAATGGTTCTTTGTCTTTCAACAAGTCTTTGAAGAATTGTTTCTGTTCACAAAGCTTATCAAGACAAGTTTTGGCGAGTTGGAAAATTTTGCCAAGAGAGATATTGTCAATGACAAGATTGGAGGCGGTGAGCTGCCGCTGGATGTCTGGTTGGAGTTCTTCTGGAAGGGAAGCCAGAAAGACATGCTTTAGGGTAGGCTCGTTGAATCCATTAAGCTTATAGAATAACAGGGACATGCGCTTGTAATGGAAATCAAGATCCTTAGCATCAAGGGAGCAACATTTCATGCTGAGATAGTCTCGGCGTGCAGCTTCAAAGGCTGCAGCTGGGTCTCCTAAAAACTGATCATGAAGAATGGCAAGAGCACTAGAGACTTCTGGTAATTGAACAAACTGCAATTGTCGGTATGGACCAAGAGAGTCAAACCAATCTCTTAGAGCACCCGTAAAACGAGTAGCAAATTCTCTAAGGACTGATTCAATAGTGGCTCCTGATCTGAGCATTTGGAGATCAATCCAGGCAGACATTTCATTAAGACGATCACGCCATTTATAGGATGGAATATCATCAAAGGTAAACCAGGGACCATTTGATGATTTTTGACTGGATGAAGTAGTTTGGGCCGGAGGAGGCTGGTTGGTAGCAGAAGATTCAGGCATCTCTTCTTCAACATCAGAAGGGATATCAACATATGGTTCAGTCCGAGAGGTTTGTGGGTCAGGTTAAGCCATCAGGATTCTGGTGATATCAGCATAAGATTTTTCAGAGTCACTGGTGGATGCCGAAGATTCTGTTTCAGTCTCAGTATGGCTATCTGAAACGGCTAGATTAGAATCAGAAGTTTGGTCATCAGTGGAAGATGGGTGGTCAATGGTTTGGGCACTGAATTGGTGCATAGGCTCTTTATCCTTGGATTTAGTAGAAGGTTGGGATTTGGATGGTTCAGGAGGTGATGGTGAGGCTGGTGTATAGCCTGGTGATTGTTGGTCAGGGATTATAGTGGAGGAAGGATTGATTGTGACGGGTCGTGGTTGAGGTTTAGGCTTTGGTTTAGGTTTAGGTGGTGGTAATGGGTTGTCTCGAAAAAGGGTATGAGTCATACCAAACAGCTTAGAAGGCTCATACTGTCGGATAGGAGAAAGCATAGAAGCAAATGGATGGTAAGTTGGACCAATCGAAGGGATAGGAGGTGAGGAGGTAAAAAGGGAAGGTTTTTGTTTGTCAGATTCAATTTGAGCAAGCTCAGCTTTTAACCGTCTGATCTCCCTTTCTTTTTGATCAAATTCTGGGCCATGGTAACGTTGGGCAAGCATAGTTCGCAACTCAGAATCAAGTTGAACAATTCTGGACTGGAGGTTCTGGTGGATCTGCTGTAGTTGAGCAGAGATGGAGTCAACCTTCGTTTCAAGGTGTTCAGTTCGTAAACTGGTCTTTTCAACTTTGGAATTAATGTTCAACAAGGTGTCATTCTGGGCTCTGGCATTTTGAGTTTGCCAGTTGAGGACTGATTCAAAAGGTTTGGGTGGTTCAAGATGACCGGCTGAGGTTATGGGTGATGGAATAAAAGGTTTGGACACAACATTTCGTTGGGAATCTGTGTGGGTGTCTAAAGGAGGAAAAGAGGAAGAATAATCTGAAGAAGCAGATGAAAACATCATACAACTCAGAGGTGGAGATGGAGCTGGAACAGGTAAAGAGTGTTTTGGAATGCAACGCTTTGCAAGCCATTGGAGTTCCTTTTTATAGAGAGGTAAAGGAGCTGATGGAGGAGGAGGATCTTGTGGTGGTTTAGGAGTACTGTGGTGACACGAGGCATGAGATTTTTTCTTAGATTTCTTTTTCTTTTTAGTTACATAATCATCATCCTCTTCCCAATCATCCCAGCAGGGACAATCTGGGTCACAGTGGCCGGAACCAGGGACATCCCAAAGGAAATGTCCATTTTGCTTGGCTGGATAAACAGGGAAACCGTCAGAATTGAACCCTGTAATAGGCAAATCTTCTTGGGCTGTCTGTACAACTGTGATCATGGAGGAATAAGTGAAAGAGAGCCGAGGAGGCTCTTGAGGAGCACTGGGAGGCGGTTTAAAAGTCATTCTGACCGTGCCATCTGGTCGCCTTTCAAACATACTTTCAGATGTCTGAACTGGGGCTGTATTATTGTGGAACTGCTCATAGTTTGAGATCCATTCAAGAGGCATAAGCTTAAGGAGTTCATGGCGAGGAATTTGCCTGGGGATCTGAATGATGGTTGGAATTTGGTCAGATTCAGCTAACACCATGAGAGTGTCAGAGTGGTGTTCTGGAGTGGGTAGGTCTAAGGCATGATTCTGAAGCCGATAGACCAGTTGATGGTGTAAGGTGGCGATTTTAGCAGTGGAGATTTGTTCAGCACCTTGGATCTGGACTTGAACTTTCAGGGTTGTAGGTAGATTAGGATCTTGAAGAGAAAGGTTGAAGTTTGGATAAAAGGTGAGTAAGACACTGCCAGCATGTAGGGTGGTGAGGACAGTACCGATAACGGCATCTTGGAACTGTTTAAACCGAGTATCCAAGAGAGCAACACGAGCGGTAACAGGTAAACCTTTGCGCCCATGTAGGGTAAGGATGAGGCGGATGCCGCCTAGATGAAGATGAGTGTATCCTTCACGTTTCCAATTTGAAATGAGTTCTGAAGGAATTTCGAGTGTAACATATTGCTCAGCAGAGGTGGCTTTGAGAGCACACTGATCCAGACGAGAAGACTGGATATATTCTTTAGGATGAGGCCGTTTGGTAGAGATAAGTGTACGAATGCTGCGGGTAAAGGAGTTGGGTCGTTTGTACAAATGGTAAGGGCTAATAAGAGGGTAGGTGGATTCACTGATTTGAGCGGATTCGGGAATATAAGAGTATTCAACAAGGTTTTCTATTTTATTAGCAGTATGGGAAGTGCAAGATTTAGGCAAAGAAAGCGTAGAAGAAAGAGTAACAGGAGTTGATGAGGTAGAAGCCATGAGGGATGAGTTCTCTCTGCGCCTGAAGACTAAAGATCAAAACAGGAATAAAGACTTAAATTATACCACTTTGAGGAATTTGAAAAGCGTTTTGGCTCTGATACCAAATAGGGAAATCAGGAAAACTTTCGTTTTCTTATCTAGGCAGCATCCGCCTCATCCTTACCCTACATGGGCGCAAAGGTTTACCTGTTACCGCTCGTGTTGCTCTCTTGGATACTCGGTTTAAACAGTTCCAAGATGCCGTTATCGGTACTGTCCTCACCACCCTACATGCTGGCAGTGTCTTACTCACCTTTTATCCAAACTTCAACCTTTCTCTTCAAGATCCTAATCTACCTACAACCCTGAAAGTTCAAGTCCAGATCCAAGGTGCTGAACAAATCTCCACTGCTAAAATCGCCACCTTACACCATCAACTGGTCTATCGGCTTCAGAATCATGCCTTAGACCTACCCACTCCAGAACACCACTCTGACACTCTCATGGTGTTAGCTGAATCTGACCAAATTCCAACCATCATTCAGATCCCCAGGCAAATTCCTCGCCATGAACTCCTTAAGCTTATGCCTCTTGAATGGATCTCAAACTATGAGCAGTTCCACAACAATACAGCCCCAGTTCAGACATCTGAAAGTATGTTTGAAAGGCGACCAGATGGCACGGTCAGAATGACTTTTAAACCGCCTCCCAGTGCTCCTCAAGAGCCTCCTCGGCTCTCTTTCACTTATTCCTCCATGATCACAGTTGTACAGACAGCCCAAGAAGATTTGCCTATTACAGGGTTCAATTCTGACGGTTTCCCTGTTTATCCAGCCAAGCAAAATGGACATTTCCTTTGGGATGTCCCTGGTTCCGGCCACTGTGACCCAGATTGTCCCTGCTGGGATGATTGGGAAGAGGATGATGATTATGTAACTAAAAAGAAAAAGAAATCTAAGAAAAAATCTCATGCCTCGTGTCACCACAGTACTCCTAAACCACCACAAGATCCTCCTCCTCCATCAGCTCCTTTACCTCTCTATAAAAAGGAACTCCAATGGCTTGCAAAGCGTTGCACTCCAAAACACTCTTTACCTGTTCCAGCTCCATCTCCACCTCTGAGTTGTATGATGTTTTCATCTGCTTCTTCAGATTATTCTTCCTCTTTTCCTCCTTTAGACACCCACACAGATTCCCAACGAAATGTTGTGTCCAAACCTTTTATTCCATCACCCATAACCTCAGCCGGTCATCTTGAACCACCCAAACCTTTTGAATCAGTCCTCAACTGGCAAACTCAAAATGCCAGAGCCCAGAATGACACCTTGTTGAACATTAATTCCAAAGTTGAAAAGACCAGTTTACGAACTGAACACCTTGAAACGAAGGTTGACTCCATCTCTGCTCAACTACAGCAGATCCACCAGAACCTCCAGTCCAGAATTGTTCAACTTGATTCTGAGTTGCGAACTATGCTTGCCCAACGTTACCATGGCCCAGAATTTGATCAAAAAGAAAGGGAGATCAGACGGTTAAAAGCTGAGCTTGCTCAAATTGAATCTGACAAACAAAAACCTTCCCTTTTTACCTCCTCACCTCATATCCCTTCGATTGGTCCAACTTACCATCCATTTGCTTCTATGCTTTCTCCTATCCGACAGTATGAGCCTTCTAAGCTGTTTGGTATGACTCATACCCTTTTTCGAGACAACCCATTACCACCACCTAAACCTAAACCAAAGCCTAAACCTCAACCACGACCCGTCACAATCAATCCTTCCTCCACTATAATCCCTGACCAACAATCACCAGGCTATACACCAGCCTCACCATCACCTCCTGAACCATCCAAATCCCAACCTTCTACTAAATCCAAGGATAAAGAGCCTATGCACCAATTCAGTGCCCAAACCATTGACCACCCATCTTCCACTGATGACCAAACTTCTGATTCTAATCTAGCCGTTTCAGATAGCCATACTGAGACTGAAACAGAATCTTCGGCATCCACCAGTGACTCTGAAAAATCTTATGCTGATATCACCAGAATCCTGATGGCTCAACCTGACCCACAAACCTCTCGGACTGAACCATATGTTGATATCCCTTCTGATGTTGAAGAAGAGATGCCTGAATCTTCTGCTACCAACCAGCCTCCTCCGGCCCAAACTACTTCATCCAGTCAAAAATCATCAAATGGTCCCTGGTTTACCTTTGATGATATTCCATCCTATAAATGGCGTGATCGTCTTAATGAAATGTCTGCCTGGATTGATCTCCAAATGCTTAGATCAGGAGCCACTACTGAATCAGTCCTTAGAGAATTTGCTACTCGTTTTACGGGTGCTCTAAGAGATTGGTTTGACTCTCTTGGTCCATACCGACAATTGCAGTTTGTTCAATTACCAGAAGTCTCTAGTGCTCTTGCCATTCTTCATGATCAGTTTTTAGGAGACCCAGCTGCAGCCTTTGAAGCTGCACGCCGAGACTATCTCAGCATGAAATGTTGCTCCCTTGATGCTAAGGATCTTGATTTCCATTACAAGCGCATGTCCCTGTTATTCTATAAGCTTAATAGATTCAACGAGCCTACCCTAAAGCATGTCTTTCTGGCTTCCCTTCCAGAAGAACTCCAACCAGACATCCAGCGGCAGCTCACCGCCTCCAATCTTGTCATTGACAATATCTCTCTTGGCAAAATTTTCCAACTCGCCAAAACTTGTCTTGATAAGCTTTGTGAACAGAAACAATTCTTCAAAGACTTGTTGAAAGACAAAGAACCATTCAGAAGTGCCTGCAAAAAGCCTTATCTGCAAATCAAATGCAAACAAAAGAAGGATTGTGATTGCAGTCCCAAAAAGAAAAGGCATTTTCGAAAGTTCAAATCTCCAGAATTTTCATCCAGACCCCGCAGGTCCAGAAAACCTTACAGATTCTTCCGAAAGCGGTCTTCTTCTTCCAAAGACTCCAAACGAAGAAAATCCAGCAGATGTTTTATCTGCAGGAAAAAAGGTCATTTTGCCAAAGACTGCCCCAACAAAAGAGCCAAGTCCATTCGTCTTGTAGAGCATCTTCAGGCTACTACAGATTACTCTCCTCAACATGATGAACTGGAATTCTACTTCTCTGAACAAGATGAACCCAATGATGAAACAGTGTTTGCACTCCAACAGTCTTCTGATGATTCCGACAGTGATCAGTCCCAAGTCATTTTCCATCAACAACTCTTGTCCCTTGACACTACAGTTCCTATACCCTCCATCAAAGTCCAAATCTTACCTTCAAAATTCCAAAGGCCCATTCCAGCAATTGGTCTTATTGATACTGGTGCACAGCGCAGTATGATCAACCCTCATATTCTCCCACCAGACTCTTGCACCCAATCCGAAGAATATTTCAAAGCTGTTAATGGCAACCTGTTCACCACTTCTTTGGTTACCAAAAAGCCCATTGGTATCCAGATTTTCCCTAATTGTGTCATTTGGACCAAAGTCATTGGTTCAACTCTTCCTAATAAAGATATTTTGTTAGGATTTGACATCCTTCACCAGATCAAACACCTTCAAATCATTCCTCATGGAATTCGAGTCAAGTCTATGTTCAAACCATTCACAGATGTCTTGAAACTTTACAATCTGTCTGAAACCCCTCCATCATATCAGGATGTTTCTACCAAGCTTTTAAGTTTCTGTCCAGAGTCTCATTCTGAGTTCACCCATCCAAATCCTTTTTGGAAAAATCAGTCTTTCTTTGTTAAGTTACCCTTCAAACTTAATGAAGACATTAATCCCACCAAAGCCACTCATCCAGGAATGAGTCCATCTGACTTACTCCTAGCCCAACAAGAATGTTCTCAACTGTTAGCCCAAGGATTAATTGAGCCCACAACTTCTCAATGGGCTTGCCAAGCCTTTTATGTTGAAAAGCATTCTGAAATTGTTCGAGGAAAGAAACGCTTAGTCATTGACTACCAGCCCTTAAACATGTTTTTGCAAGATGACAAATTTCCCTTACCTCGCCGACAAAGCATGTTTACTTTTCTCAAAAATGCCCAGATCTTTTCAAAATTTGATTTAAAATCAGGTTTTTGGCAATTAGGCATTGAACCCTCTGAGCGATATAAAACAGCCTTTTGCATTCCCAATGCCCATTTCCAATGGACGGTCCTACCCTTTGGTCTCAAAACTGCCCCATCCATTTTCCAAAAATCCATGATTAAAATCTTTCAGCCTCTCCTGTCTAATGCATTGATTTACATTGATGATATTTTACTTTTTTCAGGATCACATGATGACCATCACCGACTGCTCAACCAGTTCTATGATATTGTCCAAAGTCATGGAATCATGCTATCTGCCAAGAAAAGCACCATTGCCACAGATACCATCGAATTTCTTGGTATGATCATAAAAGATGGCCATTACCAACTAGGAAAGCACATTGCCCAAGAGTTGCTTCACTTTCCAGACCAGCAACTTTCCAAAAAGCAGGTCCAGCAATTTCTTGGAATTATCAATTACATCAGAGACTTTATCCCACATGTGGACCACTACACTCGTCACCTCTCGGCTTTATTGAAGAAAAAGCCTCCTGAGTGGAATGATGACCACACAAATGCTGTCACTACTCTCAAGCAGATTGCGCAAAATCCGCCTCCTTTAAAGTTGATTGCAGATGGAAAGCGCATACTACAGACAGACGCAAGTGATGAATCATGGGGTGCCATTCTCCTTGAAGAACTCAATGGAAAAGAACACTTTATTGCCTACGCTAGTGGACATTTTTCTGACACACAGCAGCACTACCATAGCGTGTTCAAAGAAATCTTAGCGGTAAAGCATGGCATCAAAAAGTTCGAGTACCATCTCATTGGCCACCACTTCCTCATCCGAATGGACAGCTCAGCCTTCCCCAATATTCTCAATTTCAAAGGCAAAACTGTTCCCGAAAAGATGTTACTCCGATTAAAAGATTGGTTTTCCAAATATGATTTTTCAGTAAAGCATATAAAGGGATCCCAGAACCTTATCCCTGATTTGCTATCCAGACTCTCAAAACCAGAGACACCTCCCACTCTGTTTTCCACCACTTACCATTTTCCTATCATTGCCATGGCTACATCCTTACCTCCTGAAGCTCTTACCAAAAAACCATTTCCTTTGAATAAAACATTCTCCTCTGTTTTCGCCATCCAAGAGTTTGCACGAAAAGCTGTCTTTCGTTTTTTCATGAAAGCCTACCTTATGGCTGACTCATTTCCATTTTCTACTTTTCACCCTGAGAATCTGTTTCTTACAGGTTTAACCCTTGACCCATCCAGAGAAATCACTGAAGACGAGTTATGGTACCTCTGGTGCCTAACTACTCTCTATGCAACCAAGCTCATCCTACCCATCGCCCCCACTTTGTCTCATCTTCTTAATCCAGACAAAGCTACCTCTCTCATCTGGACATTACTTGAGTGGTTTTCACCAATTCCATGGTGGAGACACAAGCTCCAACACTTGTCAGAGATCTACAACCTTGATCGTATGCCATTACCTGAAGCTCAAATGTGGACATCCGTGTTCATAATTCACAGGCCTTATTTCCAACACCCAGATACACAGTTCTTTTGGACACAGGATCAGGTATACGAATGGTTCACTGCACCACACCCTTCCATCATTGAAAATGAGATCCAGCCTACCTTACATAACTACCTCCACCAATTAAACCACCAAACTCCGCCACATAAGGATATCGTTCACACATCCTTAGGCCCACAACATGACCTCATCATGATCCCTACTCCATCAGCCAGATCCAAGCCACCATCCACAGGAATCCTTATCAAAGAAGAAAGGCCAGACTACACTGACTTTCTCTTCCAGGACTCTCAGGACCCTTGGGAAGAATTTCTTCCTCTTAGCCAACACCTTCATCAGTTCCCCCAACCAACAATGGATGAACCTAGACCCTCCGACCCAGGACCATCAACCCGACCTTCCAAAAAATCACCTCGGCCTTCTAAAGTTGACAAAGCCACCCAGACTTCCCCTAGGTATACTTCACAGTGTACTCCACGAGCCGCTCATTGCCCTAATCCACCATGCCGTGGTCCCTCCTGTCAACATCCTAAACGTCCAAAGCTTCCAAGCAACTTTTTCCGCAAACCGCACCACTCCGGAGATACAGATCCCGATGCAACGGAAAGTTCCTCCGAAGATGACTACATGAACCTCCACTCTCCATAAAAGTTATTTGTCTTATTGTGATTTGTCTTCTTGTTATCATTATGTCTCGTTTTGTCTTGTTGTAATCATGGTTGCTTTTGCTTTTGCTTTTGCTTTTGCTTTAAGCTTTTGTCAAAGTCATGCTTTATTAAAGCATTTTTGTCCCTTTGTAATAATTAAAGGTGTGTAATCATGTGTAATCATGTAACTTTACTTTTACTTAAAAGATAGGGGCCCTGTCCTATCTTTCTGAGATTCCTCCTCTATATAAGGAATTCTCATCTGCTTGTAACGAATGGAATGTAACATATAGAAGTTTGCCAAGAAATAAACTCGTGTGTTTTTCTCTCACCATGAACTTCTAAGCTTCTCTCTCTCTGCAAATGAAGTCCTAAAGAAAAGAAAAAGGAATAAGGGTTTTAAATTTGTTCATTTTGAAACTTAAGCGAATATGCTCTGCACTTGCCTTTAGCAAGGATCCTGTGCATCAGAAAGCTTTCGCAGTTTTCTTATCTGGTTTGGTACCCTGTTTTGACTAACGAAAAGTCTGTTTTGGGTTGTATAACCCGACAAGAAAATGAAAGTTTTCCTGATTTCCCTATTTAGACACCCACACTGATTCACAACGAAATGTTGTGTCTAAACCTTTTGTTCCATCACCCATCACTTCATCAGGTCATCTTGAACCACCCAAACCTTTTGAATCAGTCCTTAACTGGCAAACCCAAAATGCCAGAGCCCAGAATGATACTTTGTTGAACATTAATTCCAAAGTTGAAAAGATCAGTTTACGAACTGAACACCTTGAAACGAAGGTTGACTCCATCTCTGCCCAACTGCAGCAGATCCACCAGAACCTCCAGTCCAGAATTGTTCAACTTGATTCTGAGTTGCGAACTATGCTTGCCCAACGTTACCATGGCCCAGAATTTGATCAAAAAGAAAGGGAAATCAGACGATTAAAAGCTGAGCTTGCTCAAATTGAATCTGACAAACAAAAACCTTCCCTTTTTACCTCCTCACCTCCAATCCCTTCGATTGGTCCAACTTACCATCCATTTGCTTCGATGCTTTCTCCTATCCGACAGTATGAGCCATCTAAGCTGTTTGGTATGACTCATACCCTTTTTCGAGATAACCCATTACCCCCACCATCTAAACCTAAACCAAAGCCTAAACCTCAACCACGACCCGTCCCAATCAATCCTTCCTCCACTATTATCCCTGACCCACAATCACCAGGCTATACACCAGCATCACCATCACCTCCTGAACCATCCAAATCCCAACCTTCTACTAAATCCAAGGATAAAGAACCTATGCACCAATTCAGTGCCCAAACCATTGACCACCCATCTTCCACTGATGACCAAACTTCTGATTCAAATCTAGCCGTTTCAGATAGCCATACTGAGACTGAAACAGAATCTTCGGCATCCACCAGTGACTCTGAAAAATCTTACGCTGATATCACCAGAATCCTGATGGCTCAACCTGACCCACAAACCTCTCGGACTGAACCATATGTTGATATTCCTTCTGATGTTGAAGAAGAGATGCCTGCGTCTTCTGCTACCAACCAGCCTCCTCCGGCCCAAACTACTTCATCTAGTCAAAAATCATCAAATGGTCCCTGGTTTACCTTTGATGATATTCCATCCTACAAATGGCGTGATCGTCTTAATGAAATGTCTGCCTGGATTGATCTCCAAATGCTCAGATCAGGAGCCACTACTGAATCAGTCCTTAGGGAATTTGCTACTCGTTTTACGGGTGCTCTAAGAGATTGGTTTGACTCTCTTGGTCCATACCGACAATTGCAGTTTGTTCAATTACCAGAAGTCTCTAGTGCTCTTGCCATTCTTCATGATCAGTTTTTAGGAGACCCAGCTGCAGCCTTTGAAGCTGCCCGCCGAGACTATCTCAGCATGAAATGCTGCTCCCTTGATGCTAAGGATCTTGATTTCCATTACAAGCGCATGTCACTGTTATTCTATAAGCTTAATGGATTCAACGAGCCTACCCTAAAGCATGTCTTCCTGGCTTCCCTTCCAGAAGAACTCCAACCAGACATCCAGCGGCAGCTCACCGCCTCCAATCTTGTCATTGACAATATCTCTCTTGGCAAAATTTTCCAACTCGCCAAAACTTGTCTTGATAAGCTTTGTGAACAGAAACAATTTTTCAAGGACTTGTTGACAGACAAAGAACCATTCCGAAGTGCCTGCAAAAAGCCTTATCTGCAAATCAAATGCAAACAGAAGAAGGATTGTGATTGCAGCCCCAAAAAGAAAAGGCACTTTCGAAAGTTCAAATCTCCAGAATTTTCATCCAGACCTCGCAGGTCCAGAAAACCTTACAGATTCTTCAGAAAGCGGTCTTCTTCTTCCAAAGACTCCAAACGAAGAAAATCCAGCAGATGTTTTATCTGCAGGAAAAAAGGTCATTTTGCCAAAGACTGCCCCAACAAAAGAGCCAAGTCCATTCGTCTTGTAGAACATCTTCAGGCTACTACGGATTACTCTCCTCAACAGGATGAACTGGAATTCTACTTCTCTGAACAAGATGAACCCAATGATGAAACAGTGTTCGCACTCCAACAGTCTTCTGATGATTCCGACAGTGATCAGTCTCAAGTCATTTTCCATCAACAGCTCTTGTCCCTTGATACTACAGTTCCTATACCTTCCATCAAACTCCAAATCCTGCCTTCAAAATTCCAAAGGCCCATTCCAGCAATTGGTCTTATCGATACTGGTGCACAGCGCAGTATGATAAACCCTCATATTCTCCCACCAGACTCTTGGACCCAATCTGAAGAACATTTCAAAGCTGTTAATGGCAAACTGTTCACCACCTCTTTGATTACCAAAAAACCCATTGGTATCCAGATTTTCCCTAATTGTGTCATTTGGACCAAAGTCATTGGTTCAACTCTTCCTAATAAAGATATTTTGTTAGGATTTGACATTCTCCACCAGATCACACACCTTCAAATCATTCCTCATGGAATTCGAGTCAAGTCCATGTTCAAACCATTCACCGATATCTTGAAACTCTACAATCTGTCTGAAACCCCTCCATCATATCAGGATGTTTCTACCAAGCTTTTAAGTTTCTGTCCGGAGTCTCATTCTGAGTTCACCCATCCAAACCCTTTGTGGAAAAATCAGTCTTTCTTTGTTAAGTTACCCTTCAAACTTAATGAAGACATTAATCCCACCAAAGCCACTCATCCAGGAATGAGTCCATCTGACTTACTCCTAGCCCAACAAGAATGTTCTCAACTGTTAGCCCAAGGATTAATTGAGCCCACAACTTCTCAATGGGCTTGCCAAGCCTTTTATGTTGAAAAGCATTCTGAAATTGTTCGAGGAAAGAAACGCTTAGTCATTGACTACCAGCCCTTAAACATGTTTTTGCAAGATGACAAATTTCCCTTACCTCGCCGACAAAGCATGTTTACTTTTCTCAAAAATGCCCAGATCTTTTCAAAATTTGATTTAAAATCAGGTTTTTGGCAATTAGGCATTGAACCCTCTGAGCGATATAAAACAGCCTTTTGCATTCCCAATGCCCATTTCCAATGGACGGTCCTACCCTTTGGTCTCAAAACTGCCCCATCCATTTTCCAAAAATCCATGATTAAAATCTTTCAGCCTCTCCTGTCTAATGCATTGATTTACATTGATGATATTTTACTTTTTTCAGGATCACATGATGACCATCACCGACTGCTCAACCAGTTCTATGATATTGTCCAAAGTCATGGAATCATGCTATCTGCCAAGAAAAGCACCATTGCCACAGATACCATCGAATTTCTTGGTATGATCATAAAAGATGGCCATTACCAACCAGGAAAGCACATTGCCCAAGAGTTGCTTCACTTTCCAGACCAGCAACTTTCCAAAAAGCAGGTCCAGCAATTTCTTGGAATTATCAATTACATCAGAGACTTTATCCCACATGTGGACCACTACACTCGTCACCTCTCGGCTTTATTGAAGAAAAAGCCTCCTGAGTGGAATGATGACCACACAAATGCTGTCACTACTCTCAAGCAGATTGCGCAAAATCCGCCTCCTTTAAAGTTGATTGCAGATGGAAAGCGCATACTACAGACAGACGCAAGTGATGAATCATGGGGTGCCATTCTCCTTGAAGAACTCAATGGAAAAGAACACTTTATTGCCTACGCTAGTGGACATTTTTCTGACACACAGCAGCACTACCATAGCGTGTTCAAAGAAATCTTAGCGGTAAAGCATGGCATCAAAAAGTTCGAGTACCATCTCATTGGCCACCACTTCCTCATCCGAATGGACAGCTCAGCCTTCCCCAATATTCTCAATTTCAAAGGCAAAACTGTTCCCGAAAAGATGTTACTCCGATTAAAAGATTGGTTTTCCAAATATGATTTTTCAGTAAAGCATATAAAGGGATCCCAGAACCTTATCCCTGATTTGCTATCCAGACTCTCAAAACCAGAGACACCTCCCACTCTGTTTTCCACCACTTACCATTTTCCTATCATTGCCATGGCTACATCCTTACCTCCTGAAGCTCTTACCAAAAAACCATTTCCTTTGAATAAAACATTCTCCTCTGTTTTCGCCATCCAAGAGTTTGCACGAAAAGCTGTCTTTCGTTTTTTCATGAAAGCCTACCTTATGGCTGACTCATTTCCATTTTCTACTTTTCACCCTGAGAATCTGTTTCTTACAGGTTTAACCCTTGACCCATCCAGAGAAATCACTGAAGACGAGTTATGGTACCTCTGGTGCCTAACTACTCTCTATGCAACCAAGCTCATCCTACCCATCGCCCCCACTTTGTCTCATCTTCTTAATCCAGACAAAGCTACCTCTCTCATCTGGACATTACTTGAGTGGTTTTCACCAATTCCATGGTGGAGACACAAGCTCCAACACTTGTCAGAGATCTACAACCTTGATCGTATGCCATTACCTGAAGCTCAAATGTGGACATCCGTGTTCATAATTCACAGGCCTTATTTCCAACACCCAGATACACAGTTCTTTTGGACACAGGATCAGGTATACGAATGGTTCACTGCACCACACCCTTCCATCATTGAAAATGAGATCCAGCCTACCTTACATAACTACCTCCACCAATTAAACCACCAAACTCCGCCACATAAGGATATCGTTCACACATCCTTAGGCCCACAACATGACCTCATCATGATCCCTACTCCATCAGCCAGATCCAAGCCACCATCCACAGGAATCCTTATCAAAGAAGAAAGGCCAGACTACACTGACTTTCTCTTCCAGGACTCTCAGGACCCTTGGGAAGAATTTCTTCCTCTTAGCCAACACCTTCATCAGTTCCCCCAACCAACAATGGATGAACCTAGACCCTCCGACCCAGGACCATCAACCCGACCTTCCAAAAAATCACCTCGGCCTTCTAAAGTTGACAAAGCCACCCAGACTTCCCCTAGGTATACTTCACAGTGTACTCCACGAGCCGCTCATTGCCCTAATCCACCATGCCGTGGTCCCTCCTGTCAACATCCTAAACGTCCAAAGCTTCCAAGCAACTTTTTCCGCAAACCGCACCACTCCGGAGATACAGATCCCGATGCAACGGAAAGTTCCTCCGAAGATGACTACATGAACCTCCACTCTCCATAAAAGTTATTTGTCTTATTGTGATTTGTCTTCTTGTTATCATTATGTCTCGTTTTGTCTTGTTGTAATCATGGTTGCTTTTGCTTTTGCTTTTGCTTTTGCTTTAAGCTTTTGTCAAAGTCATGCTTTATTAAAGCATTTTTGTCCCTTTGTAATAATTAAAGGTGTGTAATCATGTGTAATCATGTAACTTTACTTTTACTTAAAAGATAGGGGCCCTGTCCTATCTTTCTGAGATTCCTCCTCTATATAAGGAATTCTCATCTGCTTGTAACGAATGGAATGTAACATATAGAAGTTTGCCAAGAAATAAACTCGTGTGTTTTTCTCTCACCATGAACTTCTAAGCTTCTCTCTCTCTGCAAATGAAGTCCTAAAGAAAAGAAAAAGGAATAAGGGTTTTAAATTTGTTCATTTTGAAACTTAAGCGAATATGCTCTGCACTTGCCTTTAGCAAGGATCCTGTGCATCAGAAAGCTTTCGCAGTTTTCTTATCTGGTTTGGTACCCTGTTTTGACTAACGAAAAGTCTGTTTTGGGTTGTATAACCCGACAAGAAAATGAAAGTTTTCCTGATTTCCCTATTTAGACACCCACACTGATTCACAACGAAATGTTGTGTCTAAACCTTTTGTTCCATCACCCATCACTTCATCAGGTCATCTTGAACCACCCAAACCTTTTGAATCAGTCCTTAACTGGCAAACCCAAAATGCCAGAGCCCAGAATGATACTTTGTTGAACATTAATTCCAAAGTTGAAAAGATCAGTTTACGAACTGAACACCTTGAAACGAAGGTTGACTCCATCTCTGCCCAACTGCAGCAGATCCACCAGAACCTCCAGTCCAGAATTGTTCAACTTGATTCTGAGTTGCGAACTATGCTTGCCCAACGTTACCATGGCCCAGAATTTGATCAAAAAGAAAGGGAAATCAGACGATTAAAAGCTGAGCTTGCTCAAATTGAATCTGACAAACAAAAACCTTCCCTTTTTACCTCCTCACCTCCAATCCCTTCGATTGGTCCAACTTACCATCCATTTGCTTCGATGCTTTCTCCTATCCGACAGTATGAGCCATCTAAGCTGTTTGGTATGACTCATACCCTTTTTCGAGATAACCCATTACCCCCACCATCTAAACCTAAACCAAAGCCTAAACCTCAACCACGACCCGTCCCAATCAATCCTTCCTCCACTATTATCCCTGACCCACAATCACCAGGCTATACACCAGCATCACCATCACCTCCTGAACCATCCAAATCCCAACCTTCTACTAAATCCAAGGATAAAGAACCTATGCACCAATTCAGTGCCCAAACCATTGACCACCCATCTTCCACTGATGACCAAACTTCTGATTCAAATCTAGCCGTTTCAGATAGCCATACTGAGACTGAAACAGAATCTTCGGCATCCACCAGTGACTCTGAAAAATCTTACGCTGATATCACCAGAATCCTGATGGCTCAACCTGACCCACAAACCTCTCGGACTGAACCATATGTTGATATTCCTTCTGATGTTGAAGAAGAGATGCCTGCGTCTTCTGCTACCAACCAGCCTCCTCCGGCCCAAACTACTTCATCTAGTCAAAAATCATCAAATGGTCCCTGGTTTACCTTTGATGATATTCCATCCTACAAATGGCGTGATCGTCTTAATGAAATGTCTGCCTGGATTGATCTCCAAATGCTCAGATCAGGAGCCACTACTGAATCAGTCCTTAGGGAATTTGCTACTCGTTTTACGGGTGCTCTAAGAGATTGGTTTGACTCTCTTGGTCCATACCGACAATTGCAGTTTGTTCAATTACCAGAAGTCTCTAGTGCTCTTGCCATTCTTCATGATCAGTTTTTAGGAGACCCAGCTGCAGCCTTTGAAGCTGCCCGCCGAGACTATCTCAGCATGAAATGCTGCTCCCTTGATGCTAAGGATCTTGATTTCCATTACAAGCGCATGTCACTGTTATTCTATAAGCTTAATGGATTCAACGAGCCTACCCTAAAGCATGTCTTCCTGGCTTCCCTTCCAGAAGAACTCCAACCAGACATCCAGCGGCAGCTCACCGCCTCCAATCTTGTCATTGACAATATCTCTCTTGGCAAAATTTTCCAACTCGCCAAAACTTGTCTTGATAAGCTTTGTGAACAGAAACAATTTTTCAAGGACTTGTTGACAGACAAAGAACCATTCCGAAGTGCCTGCAAAAAGCCTTATCTGCAAATCAAATGCAAACAGAAGAAGGATTGTGATTGCAGCCCCAAAAAGAAAAGGCACTTTCGAAAGTTCAAATCTCCAGAATTTTCATCCAGACCTCGCAGGTCCAGAAAACCTTACAGATTCTTCAGAAAGCGGTCTTCTTCTTCCAAAGACTCCAAACGAAGAAAATCCAGCAGATGTTTTATCTGCAGGAAAAAAGGTCATTTTGCCAAAGACTGCCCCAACAAAAGAGCCAAGTCCATTCGTCTTGTAGAACATCTTCAGGCTACTACGGATTACTCTCCTCAACAGGATGAACTGGAATTCTACTTCTCTGAACAAGATGAACCCAATGATGAAACAGTGTTCGCACTCCAACAGTCTTCTGATGATTCCGACAGTGATCAGTCTCAAGTCATTTTCCATCAACAGCTCTTGTCCCTTGATACTACAGTTCCTATACCTTCCATCAAACTCCAAATCCTGCCTTCAAAATTCCAAAGGCCCATTCCAGCAATTGGTCTTATCGATACTGGTGCACAGCGCAGTATGATAAACCCTCATATTCTCCCACCAGACTCTTGGACCCAATCTGAAGAACATTTCAAAGCTGTTAATGGCAAACTGTTCACCACCTCTTTGATTACCAAAAAACCCATTGGTATCCAGATTTTCCCTAATTGTGTCATTTGGACCAAAGTCATTGGTTCAACTCTTCCTAATAAAGATATTTTGTTAGGATTTGACATTCTCCACCAGATCACACACCTTCAAATCATTCCTCATGGAATTCGAGTCAAGTCCATGTTCAAACCATTCACCGATATCTTGAAACTCTACAATCTGTCTGAAACCCCTCCATCATATCAGGATGTTTCTACCAAGCTTTTAAGTTTCTGTCCGGAGTCTCATTCTGAGTTCACCCATCCAAACCCTTTGTGGAAAAATCAGTCTTTCTTTGTTAAGTTACCCTTCAAACTTAATGAAGACATTAATCCCACCAAAGCCACTCATCCAGGAATGAGTCCATCTGACTTACTCCTAGCCCAACAGGAATGTTCTCAATTGTTAGCCCAAGGGTTAATTGAGCCCACAACCTCTCAATGGACTTGCCAAGCCTTCTATGTTGAAAAGCATTCTGAAATTGTTCGAGGAAAGAAACGCCTAGTCATTGACTACCAGCCCTTAAACATGTTTTTGCAAGATGACAAATTTCCCTTACCTCGCCGACAAAGCATGTTTACTTTTCTCAAAAATGCCCAGATCTTTTCAAAATTTGATTTAAAATCAGGTTTTTGGCAATTAGGCATTGAACCCTCTGAGCGATATAAGACAGCCTTTTGCATTCCCAATGCCCATTTCCAATGGACGGTCCTACCCTTTGGTCTCAAAACTGCCCCATCCATTTTCCAAAAATCCATGATCAAAATCTTTCAGCCTCTCCTGTCTAATGCACTGATTTATATTGAAGATATTTTACTTTTTTTAGGATCACATGATGACCATCACCGACTGCTCAACCAATTCTATGATCTTGTCCAAAGTCATGGAATCATGCTATCTGCCAAGAAAAGTACCATTGCCACAGATACTATCGAATTCCTTGGTATGATCATAAAAGATGGCCATTACCAGCCAGGAAAGCACATTGCCCAAGAGTTGCTTCACTTTCCAGATCAGCAACTTTCCAAAAAGCAAGTCCAGCAATTTCTTGGAATTATCAATTACATCAGAGACTTTATCCCACATGTGGACCACTACACTCGTCACCTCTCGGCTTTATTGAAGAAAAAGCCTCCTGAGTGGAATGATGACCACACAAATGCTGTCACAACTCTCAAGAAGATTGCGCAAAATCCGCCTCCTTTAAAGTTGATTGCAGATGGAAAGCGCATACTACAGACAGACGCAAGTGATGAATCATGGGGTGCCATTCTCCTAGAAGAACTCAATGGAAAAGAACACTTTATCTCCTACGCTAGTGGACATTTTTCTGACACACAGCAGCACTACCATAGCGTGTTCAAAGAGATCTTAGCGGTAAAGTATGGCATCAAAAAGTTCGAGTACCATCTTATTGGCCACCACTTCCTCATCCGAATGGACAGCTCAGCCTTCCCCAACATTCTCAATTTCAAGGGCAAAACTGTTCCAGAAAAGATGTTACTTCGGTTAAAAGATTGGTTTTCCAAATATGATTTTTCAGTCAAGCATATAAAGGGATCTCAGAACCTTATCCCTGATTTGCTATCTAGACTCTCAAAACCAGAGACACCTCCCACTCTGTTTTCCCCCACTTACCATTTTCCTATCATTGCCATGGCTACATCCTTACCTCCCGAAGCTCTTACCAAAAAACCCTTTCCCTTGAATAAAACATTCTCCTCTGTTTTCGCCATCCAAGAGTTTGCACGAAAAGCTGTTTTCCGTTTCTTCATGAAAGCTTACCTTATGGCTGACTCATTTCCATTCTCTACTTTCCATCCTGAAAATTTGTTTCTTACAGGTTTAACCCTTGACCCATCCAGAGAAATCACTGAAGACGAGTTATGGTACCTCTGGTGCCTAACTACTCTCTATGCAACCAAGCTCATCCTACCCATCGCCCCCACTTTGTCTCATCTCCTTAATCCGGATAAAGCTACCTCTCTCATCTGGACATTACTTGAATGGTTTTCACCAATTCCATGGTGGAGACAAAAGCTCCAACACCTGTCAGAAATCTACAACCTTGATCGTATGCCATTACCTGAAGCTCAAATGTGGACATCCGTGTTCATAATTCACAGGCCTTATTTCCAACACCCAGATACACAGTTCTTTTGGACACAGGATCAGGTATACGAATGGTTCACTGCACCACACCCTTCCATCATTGAAAATGAGATTCAGTCTACCTTACATAACTACCTCCACCAGTTAAACCACCAAACTCCGCCACATAAGGATATTGTTCACACATCCTTAGGCCCACAACATGACCTCATCATGATCCCTACTCCATCAGCCAGATCCAAGCCACCATCCACAGGAATCCTTATCAAAGAGGAAAGGCCAGACTACACTGACTTTCTCTTCCAGGACTCTCAAGACCCTTGGGAAGAATTTCTTCCTCTCAGCCAACACCTTCATCAGTTCCCCCAACCAACAATGGATGAACCTGGACCCTCCGACCCAGGACCATCAACCCGACCTTCCAAAAAATCACCTCGGCCTTCTAAAGTTGACAAAGCCACCCAGACTTCCCCTAGGTATACTTCACAGTGTACTCCACGAGCCGCTCATTGCCCTAATCCACCATGCCGTGGTCCCTCCTGTCAACATCCTAAACGCCCGAAGCTTCCAAACAACTTTTTCCGCAAACCGCACCACTCCGGTGATACAGATCCCGATGCAACGGAAAGTTCCTCCGAAGATGACTACATGAACCTCCACTCTCCATAAAAGTTATTTGTCTTGTTGTCATCATTATGTCTCGTTTTGTCTTGTTGTAATCATAGTTGCTTTGCTTTTACTTTTGCTTTTGCTTTAAGCTTTTGTCAAAGTCATGCTTTATTAAAGCATCTTTGTCTCTTTGTAATAATTAAAGGTGTGTAATCATGTAACTTTACCTTTTACTTTAAAGATAGGGGTCCTGTCCTATCTTCCTGAGATTCCTCCTCTATATAAGGAACTCTCACCTCCTTTGTAATATATAGAAGTTTGCCAGAAATAAACCCGTGTGTTTTGCTCTCACCATGAACTTCTAAAACTTCTCTCTCTCTCTGCAAATGAAGTCCTAAAGAAAAGAAAAAGGAATAAGAGTTTTAAATTTGTTCATTTTGAAACCTAAGCAAAGTATGCTCTGCACTTGCCTTTAGCAAGGATCCTGTGCATCAGAAAGCTTTCGAAGTTTTCTTATCTGGTTTGGTACCCTGTTTTGACTAACGAAAGTCTGTTTTGGGGTTGTATAACCCGAAAGAAAATGAAAGTTTTCCTGATTTCTTAATTTGGTATCAGAGCCAGTAACTCCAATACTAGCTTATGATCTACTTGTTCTTATCTCCATAGAAAGCGAAGCACTTTCGGACGTCAGCATGTACTAATCGCTCCACCGCACTCCACCCCCACCCCCTGTAAGGCTGGAAGGAATTGGCAGAATTTTGTTAGGTCCCAATGAGGGGGGACCGGGTCATGCGACGGATGCAAGCTAGACTTTGAAGCAAAAAATCCAAGATTTCATAGAAGAAGAAAAAATCAACGTGGCGGATGAACAGAAAGCTCCTAAGAACCCCAACGTGGGAGTTTTTAAGAATTCGCCCCCTAATAACGCTCCGGTCTCAACATGCTGGGCCGAGGAAGTGTCTGATTTCCAACATCCCCCTACCATCACTATAATGAATGCTATTAATACTATCTTATCTGGCTTTGTGAGGAAGATCCCTCCCACCGGATCATCATGACCCCTACGTTCCGGCGGGAAGAAGAATTTTGAAAAGGGCAAGAAGAACCTAGAGAGGAAGCTCCACCGAGAAATAAGACTCGAGTTTCTGGAAATGTTTCAAGGAAAAGATAAATGAAAAAAAAAAAGAAAAGAAGCCGGCGGGTCTTTTTCCGCTTGATCGCTAACTCATGAGCAAAGCCGCCTTCGGCCCTTCGCTTAGTAAGCCCCTCCTCGAGCCTCTACTGAATTCCGCTCGCCCCGGTCCTTAGTAGCGTTGACTTTGTCAACCTTTGGATGTTGTTGTGACGCTTTGGTTAGGCTTGGTTGACTTTGTCAACGACACAAGCAAGGAGTTGACAAAGGAGAACAGCCCCCCCCTGTTGTTGATAGAGAGCTTACCGCCCCGCCCTTTATAGTCGCGCCTGTTGTCATGGAAAAAGAGTTTGTTTTCTGTCAAAGAAGCATGCTTAACATAGCCTATAGCGTAAAGGCATTCGAGCCGCGTCTAAACGGGTAAGGCCAAGGCCCCGTACTCTCTCTTCTGTAGATACGCTATCCCTTCCGGCTATGGTATGGGGGAAGGGAAGTGAGATCTACCGATTGATTTGATATTAGATGAGCGGCCGTACTATGATCGTTCGGGAGACATGGCCCTACGCGCTACACACAAGAATGAATTGTTATGCGGTCGGTAAACTCTTTTTGCGGGCAGCCTATCAAATCAGATCACGTATTTTTTAATATGTCGTTCCTGTATTCGGTCTTCAATTTTTATGTTCCTGCTCGTGCCCGTATAGAGGGCACGACTCCCCCTCTTCCCGTTCTATCGTCCAAAACATGCAGGCCATTCTAAGTTCCGGGGTTGGGTCGGATAGGACCAGACCAAATCGGCTGGATCTGTGGAATCTGAACGGATCAGATCCAATCGGATCTGATCGTAGCTTTGAGTTCAGGTGCCGTACCGCGGCCAGACCGGAAAGGAAGGGGACAGCGAACCTCCTGCCAATAGGCCAAGGTTGCTTTCTAACTTTCAGCCACTTGTTGGAAGGAAGGAGAAAAAAGAATTATTCGATTCAACTACGTCGAACCTTTGGTAAGGATTGGCTTTAAGTGATAGGGGATGTGATTGGAATTCGTCTTTTCTGTATTACCGAGACACCCGAAGGGTCGACCATATGTACTTCGGGAGACCCGTCCCATTCAAATCAAAATAGAACGAGCACCTACGACTAAGGGGAATGGAATGTCGACCACAGGGTGAGATGATCTTTTAATACGAGGGCGAGTGACTGGTCAAGTCATGAAACTTAGTCATTTTGATCAACATGGCTGCAAGTGGACTGGGTTTATGTGTTTAAACTGACTACGACCAAAGTCGTAGCTACTTCAACCAAAAAAGGGGCGACCCCTATTCAAACCGAAAGAAGTACCTCACCTCACTTACGAAGAAGTAGTTGGAGCTGGGCTCCGAACCCGAACTAAACTATGAGAGTTTGCTTTTGTTTCATCTTGATAAGAGCCCTTATTTGATCAGACAGACCGCTCCTGGTGTTCGAACTAGTCATTAATGGTCGGCTTCATTGGTATCCTTTCGGTATGCGTTGCGAACACTTTCATTTTTAGCGTCTCATCTTCTCTAGAGAAGCGAAACTCGAACGGATAGAGCAGATGGTCCAACTACATAACTTTTTCTTTTTTATTACTTTTATGGTCGTGCCTCGTGGCACGGCAGCACCCGTACTATTGAAATGGTTCGTCAGTAGAGATGTTCCCACAGGGGCCCCTTCTTCTAATGGTACTATAATTCCTATTCCTATCCCTTTATTCCCTCTTTTAGTCTATCTACATTCCAGGAAATTCATACGCTCCATGGACGGAGCAAAAAGTGGAGTCTTGGTCAGAGCAAGCCGCCCTATTCTATTACCAGACATAATTGGGAGAAGCTCATCCGAAACTAGAGCTAGAAACGCCTTATTTCGTTTCGTTCCCGTTCTTCATTTCCTTCTTCTCGAATCCAAGGGGGACTTCTCATATTTAGAATCTTTCTGTGGTGTGCTCCGTTTACTATTCTTTCGTACTTTCTTCTTTTTACCACGCGATAGGTCAGCGAAGCGTGAGCGGGCGCGGAGAAGGAAAGGCCAAACACTTCGGCCTAACGGGAATGAGCAACGACGAAATGACAAGATGAGGTGCTCCGGGCGCCCCCATTTAGAAAGAAGGGTCGAAGAAGGTTTTGGGCCTGTAGCTTTCCCCGTCCCCCCTTCGTCGGGTGGTGCTTGTGTGGAGGGTGTGCCACCAGAAATCGGGCTTGAAGCTCTCGCCTTACCAACGAGCCGACAGCTGATGGCTGTTGGTCACGACTACTACCAAAAAGCTCCAATGAAGATGAATATTTCACATGGAGGAGTGTGCATCTTTATGTTGGGTGTTCTTCTGTCGTGCGACCTGGCGGCTTATGTGCGACCTGTGGCCCACGCCTCCTATTTGTTCAGGGCGGGCGGCGTGAACTCTGATTCGATCCGGGTATTCAATCCCGCCACTGAGATGCTCAGTTGACTCCTTAACCTTGATAGGAAGATGGCTTATTCAATAATTCGTGCATAAGGGTAAGGAACTTTGGATGAACTAATGCGAATGGGTGTAAGCCTCGCTGCTCGGAAACACCCAGTGCTGACCACACTGAGAGACACGAAAGCGCAGGTAACGCCAGTTGGCGAAGTGGTGTTAAGCATCCCTAGCGGTACGAAAAGAGAGGTCGTGATGATATCATCTACGTCCGTACCGCTCCTCGTGGAGTAGATCCCGCATCCAACCAAGTCTTTGACCAGGGAACGGGAGAATTCCCACTACCGCTGGCAGGCCAGCCGGGCCGTAAGCGCGGTGGGAACGGGCTTCCCAAAAAGCCAGCCCCGGGCGCATAGAATGAAGGGGACGGCCCTAATGTTGTGTTGGCAAAGCGGGTTGCGGACGGAGAAGAGCGGACGTGGGGACTCGGGTCGGGGCGCAGCGTAACTAAGATAGTCATTCCATTTAGGGCGAGACAGAATGGGCGGGCACGAGCGGTCTGGTGTCCAAGCCAATTGGTCAGACGACGACTACTTCACATTAGGGAATGAAATGAGATGAAATAGAAAGAACGCGAAGCGCTAGCGCTATAGGATCGGTTTTTTTGGGGGGAATAAACTCGCTTCTTCTTCTTCACAAGCTTATCCCCGGCCCCGACCGGGAGCAGCAGGGTCTCCCCATCTTTCCTAAACTTCCCCCGGTCTTCGGCCGGAGCTGTATGAGGCAGAAACTCGTCCCACGTACGGTTCGGAGGCCGAGCCCCACCCCAGCAGTAATGGTGCGGCTTAGGTCAACTAACACAAAGAAGATACAGTTCACTCAACGATTGCCTTTGGGTTCCGAACTCCATATGGGGAAGGAGCGTTGTTGTTTGCGAGGTCTCGATCATTTACATGGACCTACTTTTCATTCCATTTGTGGGAATTTGATGATCTATAAACCGTCCCTAAGGAACGATCGGCTCATGTTTGAGCATGATGAATCACTTCGCGCCGACCTGTTGCTAATAAACTTTCCGGCCTCATATGAGAATGGAAAACTGGAGCATTTTCTGCATCGGTGGATGAAGAATCGCGAACATAATAATTTCTGGTTGACCATGT